>JAGFNQ010002149.1:271495-317334 GCA_024364735.1 Boesenbergia rotunda | reverse complement strand
GTTGGGACCGGGTGCATGTTGACATGGATGCGGGTTCGTACTTTTTAAAATTAATTACGTGCAGCGGAAGATTTAGCATAAATAATTTCTGAAATTATTTAACCACACATCTAACATGCAACCTTATGTTGTGTAGACATGATCATATATTTAAATTTATGCAGAAACGTAAACTAAATTACTTGTTACCTCGCGTAACTCGAAGAAAGGGACGAGATCCAACCGTAAGCGTCCCTCAGAAGCTCCGCCTCTATTCGCGTCCACGCCGAGTTTTCTTCGGGATGACATCCCAGAGCCACGAGTTTCGTGTCGACAAGAACTACTAGATTCTCTAAAGGCACGACAAGAATACCAAGAGAGAGATGGAAAGACTAACCACCAAACGAAGAACGGAATCAAGATTCCGGGAAGAAGGAAGGAGTTGCGCCCGCTTCTTCTTCTTCTTACGGCGGCTGCTTGGTGGCCAAAGGTGGCTGAAGCTCACGGCAGCAGGGGGCCTCCTTTAGGGCCGGCGGCACTAGAGAAGGGAGAGGGAGAGAAGGAGAGGGAGAGGGCTTATTCCTAGATCTCTTGGATTGATTTCCAAGCCATGTCTTGGTTCCTTTATATAGTGGTCTCTCAACCGCCAAGTCTCCTTTTTCTTATGGAATAAATTTTCATAAGAAATTTATCATATAAATTTTCTATGATTTATTCCATCATGCTAAGTCTTGATTTTATATCATGGTTAAAATCATATTTTAATTCATGATAAAAATTAACCAAGTCTTTTTTTTCTTATGGAATAAATTTTCATAAGAAATCTATCATATAAATTTCTTTATATAAATTTCTTTATCATGGTAAATCAATCCATGATTGATTTTATAAAATAAAATAAACCAATCCATGGTTCATTTTAATTTCCATGAAAAATAAATTTTATATAAATTTCTTTATCATGGTAAATCAATCCATGATTGATTTTATAAAATAAAATAAACCAATCCATGGTTCATTTTAATTTCCATGAAAAATAAACCAAACCTTGGTTTATATAAGAAATTTATATCATCCATAATTTTATAAAACAAACCACACTTGATTTATTTTATAAATTGAACCAAACAATTTGGTTCCCTCCCTTTGTTGTGGCCGGCCAAGCAAAGAGGGTGGGGACCCTCTTTGGCCGGCCTATCCAGGCCATGCCCTAATGAATTAAACTCATTTAATTCATCTATTAAATTTTCAAAAGACTTAGTCATTTTACGCTTCCGATGCGTCTCTGAAAAATTCAGATTCGACTTATCTTTTGGCTCAACCAAACCTAATCTCTCTTGATTGAAAAATCCAATTTTCAACTCGTTTAAAATCCCTCGGATTACTCGTAGTGCGTGTGACTAAATAGGCTTTCAATTTATGTTGGTCGTCTTTAATTAACCAATTATAGAACGATCATGAGTGGCACCTAGTAGTACATCATGATCCCCAATTAATCGAAAGATCAACGGTTGACCTCAGAAATAATTCTGAAACCCTTCAGCAGCTATAATGAATCGTGCCTCATTCCCTTCACCATCTTTTACCCACTTGGTTCAGGACATGGTCTATGTGTGTCAGTCCCCAATAGGCTGACTACGTCACACCTAGCCCAAGTAACATTTTTTCGTCCTACGGATTCTAATTACTCTCATGTATCTAAGAGATTCATACTCTGAACATGTCATGCTCTGGCCAGAGGCTTCGAGTAACAATCCGACAACAGGCCTTGGGTATACATCTCCTCGCAAGGAGTGGTGAATCCTTTGTAGGTTGTTCAAACATCTTCGGGCACTTCGGCTGATACCCAATCATCCTGGGTCCACACCTCCTAGGAGATGCTTGCTTAAGATGTCAAAGTATAAGTCTCCATGACCAAGTTGACTTGAACACCGCAAGTCAAAGGAACATCGCACTTAAGCTGCAGTAAGAACTTCATTGACATGTCTATATGTAGACTACCATATGAAGTTTTACAGTCAGTCACTCCAATGAACTAGTTCCCTTAACTAGCATTCATGTTTATCTCCGGACATCCCAATGTCACCAGCCAGTGAGAATCAGCTGATTAGAGAATAACTCATGCTAGTCTCAACAGAATTGATAGTGTCCGTATTTATCAATTCATCGACTAGGGACAATTTCAATACTTCTCAATTGCACATGTAGAGATAATCGCTAGTTGTGAATTCGTCACAAATTCTCTCATGCTATGAATTGTATTGCGGACATTCAGTAAATGAATTTAAGATCTCAATCAAATACATAAACATGTATACTCAAATAGTGAATATTCATTTATTAAAATACATTATTACAATCATAAGGCGATTGCCTTAGGATAATTTTCTTATATCACTAACAAACTCCCACTTGGCCTAATGCCAATCACTACGGTATCCAGTACCATAGGCTCAAACATGACCCTCAAACTTGCTTTGAGACAAGGCCTTAGTTAAAGGATCCGCCAAATTCCTTTCAGTGGGAATTTTTCTGAATTTGTATATCATTCCTACTTATAATCTCTCTGATCAGATGATAGCGGCGAAGCACATGTTTGGATCGCTGATGAGACATTGGTTCCTTTTCTTGTGCAATAGCTCCATTGTTGTTGTAATAAGCCGGTATTGCTTCATCAATGGTTAGAACCACACCAAGTTCTAAGACAAACTTCTTGATCCAAACTGCTTCCTTTGCTGCTTCCGAAGCTGCAATATATTCCGCTTCTATGGTAGAATCAGCTACGGTGTCTTGGTTGAAACTCTTCCAACTTATTGCGCCTTCATTCAAAATAAATACGTATCCAGAATGAGATTTGGAGTCATCCTTATCTGTCTGGAAACTGGCATCTGTATACCCACGTATTACCATATCTCCTTCTCCATATATTAGGAACACATCCTTAGTTCTTCTTAAGTACTTGAGGATTGTCTTGACAGCCGCCCAATGATCCATTCCTGGATCAGACTGGTATCTGCTTGTGACGCTCAGAGCATACGATACATCGGGCCTAGTACATAACATAGCATACATGATCGATCCTAACGCGGATGCATAAGGAATCTTATTCATGCAAATCCTCTCGTCTTCTGTGCGCGAACACGTAGACTTTGAAAGGTTGTTCCCATGCCTGATGGGAAGGTGACCTTTCTTGGATTCCGACATGCTAAACCCTTTTAGCACTTGGTCTATATATGTAGACTGTGAAAGACCAAGCAACCGTTTTAATCTATCTCTATATATTCTAATCCCAAGGATATAGGTTGCTTCTCTCAGGTTTTTCATGGAGAAAGTTTTGGACAACCAAATTTTAACTGACTGTAAGACTGATATATCATTTCCTATAAGTAATATGTCATCGACATATAACACTAGGAATATGACTACACTCCCACTAACCTTCTTGTAAACACAAGGTTCGTCAGGATTTTATGAGAAATCAAACTCTTTGATTGTCTCATCAAAACGGATGATTCAGCTCCTGGATGCTTGCTTTAGTCCATATATGGATCTTCGAAGCTTGCATACTTTGGTTTTATCAACCGATGTGAAACCTTCGGTTGTATCATATAATACATCCTCAAGCAGGTTTCCATTAAGGAAAGCTGTTTTCACATCCATTTGCCATATCTCATCGTTATAATGAGCTGCTATGGCCAGGAGCATCCGAATGGATTTAAGCATAGCTACTGGCGAATAGGTTTCGTCATAATCAATTCCTTGTTTCTGACGATATCCTTTTGCTACTAATCTAGCCTTAAAGGTAACAACATTACCTTCCATGTCGATTTTCTTCTTGAAAACTCACTTGCACCCTATGGGCTTAATCCCTTCAGGTGGGTTATGTTGGATCGATAGAGTCGATAGAGGGGGGGTGAATATCGACAAAATCTTTTCGGATAAGATATAAGAGAATAGGCAGCGGAAATTAAAAACACAAAGTCAATGCGAACACAGGGATTTTTTACTTGGTTCGGAGCCTAGGTCGACTCCTACTCCAAGGCCCTCGATCGTTGATCGTTTACTTTGGGCAATTCTATATGAGCGCAAATTCAGTTTACAGAAGAATAGATTTATAAATACAGCACTATAAACTTTTAATAAAATCACTTCTTTTACCGACGTCCGGTTGTAAGTTGACTTTCCGGAGCAGCAGGACGTCGTCGCTCGAGTTGGGCAGTTTCCGGGACAAGGCGTGAGCACAGAAGAGCGTAGAAGCTTTGGAGCGAAGTTGACGTGAAGCTTGGGGTCGAGGGGTGCTATTTATAGCCCCTAGGGCCCCCTGGACGTCGGGGGCGCCCTGCCACGTGTCATCCGATCCGGATTTCGCTCGGTCAAGCGTTATCCCACCGGAATAGGGATGAAGTTTGACCACTGGGGCGCCCTGGTCGCTGAGGGCGCCTTGCTTGACCCGGTCTTCTCGGCTGGATAAAGTTGATCGCCTTCGCTGGCTTAGGCGCGAAGCGCCTTGGACCTGAGGGCGCCTTCTGCGCTGAGGGCGCCCTGGCTGAGAGGGCGCCTTGGCTGCTGAGGTCGCCCTGCCCAGTAAGCAACCGAAGGCCTTTTGCTTCAATTGGTTTTGGTTCACCTTGAGGGCGCCCTGGACACTCAGGGCGCCTTACTCAGCTGTTGCCTCACTCCTTTGAGGCTCTCTGAGTTGCAGACACACATTCCTTTGGTCCTGCATCAAGGGTTAGTCCAAAACACAATAAAACAATTAATTATATTATTTTATACAGCCTTAGCTGTCTTGGTTCTGACTTTGGTCTCCAAAATGGAGCCCTAGGTCGAACCGACGCCTACTGTTCCCTCGACGGGGAACGCGTCCTCACCTACTCCACTCGGGAGAGTTTACCTGATGCCAACCGCTCCTTTGGTTGGACTTTTGCCTGACGGTCCTTTGTCAGGTCTTGTGAACTGGCAGTCCTTCGCCAGTTGCCTAGCAGTCCTTCGCTAGGGCTTTTGGTGCTGGCAGTCCTTCGCCAGTGCCTAGCAGTCCTTCGCTAGGGCTTTTGGTGCTGGCAGTCCTTCGCCAGTGCCTAGCAGTCCTTCGCTAGGGCTTTTATACTGGCAGTCCTTCGCCAGTTGCCTAGCAGTCCTTCGCTAGGGCTTTGTTACTGGCAGTCCTTCGCCAGTTGCCTAGCAGTCCTTCGCTAGGGCTTTGTATCCTGGCAGTCCTTCGCCAGGTGCCTAGCATTCCTTCGCTAGGACTTTGTATCTGCACACTTGAGTAACATTGTTAGATCACAAATAACACTTAACTTTGAATCCTTTGCCAATATCAAAACAAGGTTCGATATGGTGCTTCCTGCACCAATAGGTTAACCAAGTCCCTTACTTGATTTTCGTACATGGAATCCATTTCCGACTTCATGGCTTCAAGCCATTTATCCCTTTCTGAATTTTTTCAGAACATCTTCATAACTCATAGGTTCGTCATCGCTAATAAGTAACACGTCGTTCGATTCACTTATGAGAAATTCGTATCTCTCTGAAATATTGCGTGTCCTATCAGACCTACGAAAAAATGGTGTTGTTTTAGGTTCAACTGATAGCTCATCATTATGAGTTATTAGTTGTGGGTCTAGACTAGGTGTCTCTGTAATGTCTATTGGAGTTCCTTGAACATCTTCAAGTTCAATGTCACTCCCACTGTTTTCTTGTAAAAGAAATTCTTTTTCTAGAAATACAGCATGCCTTGAAACAAACACTTTTTGTTCCAAGGGATGACAGAATTGGTAACCTTTCGTTTCCTTAGGGTATCCAATAAATAGTCATTTATAAGACTTAGCATCCAATTTGTCTGATACAGTCCGCTTTACATAAGCATGACAACCCCATATCTTTAGCTGAGATAAATGAGATTTCTTACTATTCCATGTCTCATATGGAGTAGTAGAGACTACCTTGGTCAGGACTCTGTTTAGCAAGTAAACAGCTGTCTTAAGCGCATAGCTCCAAAAGGATTTTGGAAGAGTTGCATGATTCATCATAGATCTAACCATGTCCATCAAGGTTCGGTTATGCCTCTCAGATACACCATTATGCTGTGGTGTATACGACGGAGTCCATTGAGAAAATATCCCATTGTCCCTAAGATAATCTTGAAACTCTTAACTCAAGTATTCACCACCCCGATCGGATCGAAGTACCTTAATACTTTTGCCAAGCTGTTTCTCTACTTCATTTCTGAATTCTTTGAATTTCTCAAAAGCTTCAGATTTGTGTTTCATTAAGAACACATACTCGAATCGTGAGTGATCGTCGATAAAGGTAATGAAGTAGCTATAGCCTCCTTGTGCAAGAGTTGACATTTGTCCACATACATCAGTATGTATTAGACCAAGCAATTTTTCCACTGGTTTACCTTTTCCGGAAAAGGGTAATTTGGCCATCTTGCCTTTTAAGCATGATTCACATGTATCAAATGAACTGGGTTCAAATGATTCCAGAATTCCACATCGGTGTAATTCGGTCATGCGTTTCTTACTTACATGGCCAAGACGACAATGCCACGTATAGGAGTCTATTTGATTATCTATTTGAGCACGTTTGTTGCTAACTTCGAAATTGAAAACGTCACTGGATAAATCTAACGTGTAGATACCATTGCACAAAGTTCCGGTCCCATAAAGAACACCATTTAAAGTTATGTAACAACAATTGTTACTAAAAGTTAAATGGTAACCCTTTTCATTCAAGCATGAAATAGATACAATGTTCTTTATTAACGAAGGAACAAAATAACAACTATCCAATTCTAAGACAAGTCCAGTCGGGAGCTTTAGCAAATATGTTCCGATGGCAATAGCAGCAATCTTTGCTCCATTTCCAACTCGCAAATTCGCTTCTCCCTTGACGAGTCCTCTTCTATTCCTTAGCTCCTGTATGTCAATACATATATGTGAGCTACGCCCAGTATCAAGTACCCATGTGTACGAGGAAATAGAGTGACATTCAATAACGAAGATGCCTGAAGAGGATGGGGCATCGGATGCCTTCTTCTTCAAGGACTCAAGATAAACCTAGCAGTTTTTTCGCCAGTGGTCCTCCTTGCCGCAGTGATGGCAAGTGCCTTTTGGTGCCTTTTCAATCCTTTTGTCCTTAGTTAACTTATTGGTGTCCAAAATGGAACGCAAATTCAGAGAAGACATGATCAGGTGATTATCCTAGAAATACAAATTGAGGTTATGTGATGAGAAGAATGCATCAATATACATTAATTAAATCTTATTTATTTTTCGAATTAAATAACCCTTTTAATCAATTCGGGAGATCGTAGGAACATCTCCAAATAGGTTGATATCCAACCATAGATAAGAACAACCATGGCTAGGGCCATCAAGTTATTCTTAGCTATGAAGGTAGGTAATTATACCGATTACATATTACATATATGTAACTATCACATTATGCTATCAACTAATTGAATGTTTGCATAAATCATTGGGTTGTTAACTCATTAACAAGTATGCAACAATATACATAGCACCCAACTGCACCTCTCTTTACATCGACCTTGGTTGTGGCACAACAAATCGATGCTCCAAGCTTAAGGCTGACCCATTAATCAAGAAATAGTTTTAATATGGTTGGAGCTCATTCAACCGTTTAGTCAGGCTTGGATGTGTCCAACAACCAAAACTAAGGATTGACCTCTGACTCCAACTATATTAATCATAAACTAATTCCATGGTTTGAACATGTTGAGGTTCAAGCCGGGCATGGATGTGTCCATCAACCCAAACGAGAAACAAAACTCCGATTCTAACCATATTAATGGAAGGTGTTGGCCTTAATATTTTGTAAGGGATTTTGGGTCTCATCCTTTTTCTTTTAAGCACATTCATGACACATAATTATGTCATGTTCTAATGATTTCCTTAATAAAGTATGTATGTGACTTAATTTATCAAGTCCCATTAATTAAATTAGGAACCGGATTTCCTAATTCTAATTTCACACTTTATTCAAGGAATTATTTTGGGAAACAATTTCCTAAATTGTCATAATCAATTCCGGAAATAATATGTTTAAGACTTTCATTTCTCTAAATCAAATCTGATTAAATTAAGAGACAGATTCCCTTAATTTAACCACATATTATTTTCATGAAAATCTTATTTAAGGAAATATACTCTATAGGAAATAATTTCCTAATTAATTTTGGAGACAATAATATGTAAGAGCATCACCTCATAAATCAAATAAGGAAATTATCGTTTGAGAATCACCTCAAAAATTTCCAAGATTTGATCACATATTTTATTTATGGAAAATTAATATCAATAAATAACTTAATTTGGACGGCTCCCCGAGGCTCAATCCAAAATAAAAATTTATTGATAATATAATTTGGACGGCTCCCCGAGGCTCAATCCAAATTAAACATTTGACAATTTAAATTCAATTTAAGAAATTTAATTATAACAACTAACTTTAAATTGGACGGCTCCCAGAGGCTCAATCCAAAATAAAGAATTTTGTAAATAATTTTATTTCCAATTATGAATTTAAATGTCAATTAATATTTCCATAATTTGTCTAGACTTTCTTGAAAGAAAGTGCCCAAAATAGCGAGCTTTCTATAAATGGAAAGTTTCCAAAAATAAAAAATTTTCAGAATAATTGTAAGTTTCTTGTATAAAGAAAACTTACGTATTTCCAAAATTGGAAAATTTCCAATATAGGAAATTTCCAAAATTGGAAAGTTTCCAAAAATTGAAAGTTTTCACAATTATCATAAAATTTCAGAAACAGGGATATTTTAAAAAGTTTGCGAAATTTCATGAGGATTTCCAAACTTTGAAATTCCTAAATCTAAAATTTACCATAATTGGAAAGTTTCCATAATTGAAAAATTTTCCAAATAAGAGATCATGACAAACTTTTCCACAAAATAATTATATGATTATGTCGAACACTAACCGGCTCTGATACCATTGTTGGGACCGGGTGCATGTTGACATAGATACGGGTTCGTAATTTTTAAAATTAATTACGTGCAGCGAAAGATTTAGCATAAATAATTTCTCAAATTATTTAACCACACATCTAGCATGCAACCTTATGTTGTGTAGACATGATCATATATTTAAATTTATGCAGAAACGTAAACTAAATTACTTGTTACCTCGCGTAACTCGAAGAAAGGGACGAGATCCAACCGTAAGCGTCCCTCAGAAGCTCCGCCTCTATTCGCGTCCACGCCGAGTTTTCTTCGGGATGACATCCCAGAGCCATGAGTTTTGTGCCGACAAGAACTACTAGATTCTCCAAAGGCACGAATAGAATACCAAGAGAGAGATGGAAAGACTAACCACCAAACGAAGAACGGAATCAAGATTCCGGGAAGAAGGAAGGAGTTGCGCCCGCTTCTTCTTCTTCTTACGGCGGCTGCTTGGTGGCCAAAGGTGGCTGAAGCTCACGGCAGCAGGGGGCCTCCTTTAGGGCCGGCGGCACTAGAGAAGGGAGAGGGAGAGGAGAGGGAGAGGGCTTATTCCTAGATCTCTTGGATTGATTTCCAAGCCATGCCTTGGTTCCTTTATATAGTGGCCTCTCAACCGCCAAGTCTCCTTTTTCTTATGGAATAAATTTTAATAAGAAATTTATCATATAAATTTTCTATGATTTATTCCATCATGCTAAGTCTTGATTTTATATCATGGTTAAAATCATATTTTAATTCATGATAAAAATTAACCAAGTCTTTTTTTTCTTATGGAATAAATTTTCATAAGAAATCTATCATATAAATTTCTTTATATAAATTTCTTTATCATGGTAAATCAATTCATGATTGATTTTATAAAATAAAATAAACCAATCTATGGTTCATTTTAATTTCCATGAAAAATAAATTTTATATAAATTTCTTTATATAAATTTCTTTATCATGGTAAATCAATCCATGATTGATTTTATAAAATAAAATAAACTAATCCATGGTTCATTTTAATTTCCATGAAAAATAAACCAAACCTTGGTTTATATAAGCAATTTATATCATCCATAATTTTATAAAACAAATCACACTTGATTTATTTTATAAATTGAACCAAACAATTTGGTTCCCTCCCTTTGTTGTGGCCGGCCAAGCAAAGAGGGTGGGGACCCTCTTTGGCCGGCCTATCCAGGCCACGCCCTAATGAATTAAACTCATTTAATTCATCTATTAAGTCTTCAAAAGACTTAGTCATTTTATACTTCCGATGCGTCTCTGAAAAATTCAGATTCGACTTATCGTTTGGCTCAACCAAACCTAATCTCTCTTGATTGGAAAATCTAATTTTCAACTCGTTCTAAATCCCTCGGATTACTCGTAGTTCGTGTTACTAAATAGGCTTTCGATTTATGTTGGCCGTCTATAATTAACCAATTATAGAACGATCATGAGTGGCACCTAGTAGTACATCATGATCCCCAATTAATCGAAAGATCAACGGTTGACCTCAGAAACAATTCTGAAACCCTTCAACAGCTATAATGAATCGTGCCCCATTCCTTTCACCATCTTATACTCACTTGGTTCAGGACATGGTCTATGTGTGTCAGTCCCCACTAGGCTGACTACGTCACACCTAGCCCAAGTAACATTTTCTCGTCCTACGGATTCTAATTACTCTCATGTATCTAAGAGATTCATTCTCTGAACATGTCATGCTATGGCCAGAGGCTTCGAGTAACAATCGGACGACAGGCCTTGGGTATACATCTCCTCGCAAGGAGTGGTGAATCCTTTGTAGGTTGTTCAAACATCTTCGGGCACTTCGGCTTATACCCAATCATCCTGGGTTCACACCTCCTTGGAGATGCTTGCTTAAGATGTCAAAGTATAAGTCTCCATGACCAAGTTGACTTGAACACCGCAAGTCAAAGGAACATCGCACTTAAGCTGCAGTAAGAACTTCATTGACATGTCTATATGTAGACTATCATATGAAGTTTTACAGCCAGTCACTCCAATGAACTAGTTCCCTTAACTAGCATTCATGTTTATCTCCGGACATCCCAATGTCACCGGCCAGTGAGAATCAGCTGATTAGAGAATAACTCATGCTAGTCTCAACAAAATTGATAGTGTCCGTATTTATCAATTCATCGACTAGGGACAATTTCAATACTTCTCAATTGCACATGTAGAGATAATCACTAGTTGTGAATTCGTCACAAATTCTCTCATGCTGTGAATTGAATTGCGGACATTCAGTAAATGAGTTTAAGATCTCAATCAAATACATAAACATGTATACTCAAATAGTGAATATTCATTTATTTAAATAAATGATTACAATCATAAGGCGATTGCCTTAGGACACTTTTCTTATATCACTAACACGGTGTACCTCCCGATCCCTAATCTGTCAGTGGATGATTCCCCGGAGCATCTCCGGCTAGATCGCGTAGCTCCTTGTGGGTGGAGAAACCTCTCCACAACTCTAGGACACTATCTGATCACACCAGGCTACTAACTCACTCAATCCAAGCAAGTTTCGCCAAAGAACCGTAGCCTTAATCGAGCTCCTTTAAATAGAGCTCGAGTAGTAAATGGCCGCAACCAGTCGATTGCCTCAGACTGCCCCTGAGGCAATCGACTGGTCCCACTCAGATTCGACCGTTACAGCTAACGTTCGAATCCTCAGCCATAACCAGTCCACTGCCCCTGGGGCAGTCGACTGGTCCTTCCCTAAGCCTAGGGTTACACTCCCCGAGTACATTTCTCTCTGCACTCGAACCCTCCCGGCTTAGTTCCCGAGTACAATCACTCATCACTCAGAACCTCACGACCTGGTTGACTCTTCAACAGCAGTCTCGATCTGTTGCCTTCACGCCCTCTTCATCTTTGGCTCCCGTCCATCAGATGCGCACGCAAGCCCCCGGCTTGCCTCCATGCCATCCTTCACGCATGCCTCGAAGTCTGCATCCCGCGGCTCATCGTCTCTGCTTCAGCAGCCTCGATCCATCGCCTTCAAGCCTTCTTCGGCATTGGCCCTCGTCCCTCGAATACGCACACAAGCCTCCAGCTTGACTTCATGCTATCCTTCACGTACGCCTCGAAGTCTGCTTCCCTCGGCTTCATCGTTCCTACTTTGTCCATCGCCTCTCGGATGCGCACACAAGCCTTCAGCTTACCTCCATGCCACCCTTCACCTGAAGACATCAACCAAGTCCATGTGTACCTGCAAACCTGCAAACTCACGTACACATATTAGAACAACAACAAACCATAATTTAACCATATTGGTACACACATCAAAATCATGATTCTCCAAATCATTCCCGGGTCGATTGCTCCAACACCAAACACCTGGGGAGTATCAACTGTTTGCACACAACTCCAACTAAGCATGGCACAACAGAAAAATATACCCGACGACCCGTCTCAACCACCAAGAAGCTCGCGGTCATCGGCCAGAATGCTATGATGCATGTCACTAATATACACCACCTCAATCAAACCCAAAATTATGCGAAACAGAAAACACCAAAATAAAGAAACATACGAAAAGCACAATCAACACCAAAGTAAATAAACATGCACTAATCTACTGGGTAGGGTTTATCTAATGCCAACTAAACCCTAGATAGGTCAAATGATTATTCTACAGTACACGCATACACACAGTACGCTTTAGATCTGAAGCCAAGAGATAAGATTGTATAACTGAACAAATTTGAATTTACCACTCAAAGGTCAAGCACAAATAAGTATCAAGCAGGAAAACAAGGCAAATAAATTTAAGATAATGCAATCCTACTCAGAAAGTAAAATGACCATGCATTTAAGATAAATGATCTACAAGAATCAAGGGAGAAGTACCCGCCTTTATCGTAAATGTTTTTCCAAATCGTCTTCAAATCTGAGATGTCACGTCGCGAATCTGAACCAATATATCAAAGCATGAAGAATATCTACTTATCTACTAACTAATAATTGAACCCTATTGATTAATTAACCCACTTCTACATATTTGTTTTTTCATGATTAAAACATGCCTAACTCATTCAGCAAGATCAATTAAATAATACATATCCTTACTCCACTTATCAATTCATGTATTTAATCAACATACTTAACCAATCACTCTAATCCACAACATTGAGGTTATCACCATTACCAATTAACTAACGCCTTCATATTATCCCTCGTATAACTTAACTAAAAAAAATCAGTAAATCATATCCCAATTCTTCGTTAACCTAGTTAGTCGAGTTATACATGTGTACGTCAACTAATCCCCCTTCATTATCCTATCATTCAATCCATATATCAATTACTAAGCATCATGAATAAAACGAATCAATTCAACGATAGATAAATTGTTACCCAATGTCTTCTTATAAGTACTGTAACTAGGAGAAGGCAGCTTCAGATCCCCGCTTAGAGGGGCAGATTGAGTTTGTTTTGTTTCATTGGGTATAGGCAGCATGTTGGTGGTCAGAAATTTGGATGATATGATGATTCTTGCTCTCTTCATGTGGATTCGTTATGTGTATCTTAACATCACAGTTTCGATAGGAAACTACAGGATCCTCCAAACAGAAGAAACCACCAGGAGCTTCTTGGCATATGTCGCAGTTGGGCATATGAGAGGAGCCGAAGCCGGAGTTGTCACCAGAGAAGAGCGGGTACCTCTGGTGGCCCACGGCGAGCGTACCAGGGGCATGCATCTTTTCATTGCAAGCAGAGGGCGGCCTTATCCGAGAAACAGATCACCATGGCCGCCACCAAAGCTCCCACACCTCGCACTGGAACCTCATCCCTTCTTCGCCCCAACGATCTGAGAGGAAAAAGAGTTGGCGATCGACGGTGGTAGTCGCAGCAGGGGCCTCGGTTGGTGGCGAGCGAGCGTTGATCGACCGAGGAGCGGAGACGGTCATCGACGTCGAGCGCGTTGGAGAGGAGTTGACATTGGCAAAAACGAAGAAGAGGAAAGGAGGGTGGGGCGTCTGGTGAAAGCTGTAGGGAAGGGAAGGGAAGTCGATGCGTGTGAAAGAGGGGGCAAGGGCACGGGTATTTAAAGGAGTTTAGAAATAATATATATATATATATATATATATATATATATATATATTAGGAAGAATTAAAGGGGCGTTTGGTTTGTTCTATTTTTCATTTTCATTTTTTAGAAAATCATATTTTCTCATTTTCTGAAAAATAATTTTTTTTCATTCTCTAGTTTTCCAGAAAACGTTATGTTTTTTTTCTGGAAAACGAAGCTGGAAAATACAAACTAAACATGTTTTCCAGAAAATCACATTTTCTATAAAAAATGAAAATGAAAAACAGATTGAAAAATACAAACCAAACGCACCGTAATCTTTTCCACAATTAATTCATAACTAGCCTATTTTATGCCCAATTAATCTTGCAAATTTTATCAAAAATTTTAGAAAATTATTCCAAACTTTTCATGAAGTTGTTTCCATGTTTAAACTCTTATTATATTTGTATATATAATCATATATATATTTATATACATATTTTATTTTATTTTATATATAATTATTATATATATATATATAACCGTATTTTTCATAGATCATCTATCTTGATAATTAATCAAGCAAAATTTGATACCTAAATTATCATAAAGTTAAAAATATATATATATATATTAGGCACTTGAAGATTGATCGTCTCGTCTTCAAGGGCAAATTTATGTTAGGACCGGAAGGGGCCATGGCCTCACCAAAAAATTTTAACAACATTATTATGATTATATAGATTTTTTTTTCTATATATATATATATATATATAAAAGTCCTTGCAAATATAAATATGTATAGTTGTTTTGATGATAAATTTTAATTTTTTTAACGTACAACTTGAGTTCAAATTCTTTGGAGGACTAACAGGGTGTTTGATATATATTTGACAATATGAATGATAATAAATTTTGATTGAGAGGACTATAAGTTTAATGATAATCTAGTGGGAATTGAGTTATCAAATCAAGAATATCATATCCATATTTTGATTCTGATTCCTGTATACTAAATATCATAAATAAAAATAAAATAAATTTCATTTTTATTTTCGTCTTCTAAACCTGCTTATCAAGCTGTCCCTAAATTTTAATTATTTTTACTCAATATACATTATACATTTGAAAGATTGTGGACGAGCATTATTATGCAGTAAGTTTAATAATTGTTTTCATCAGTTAGATGCGGTCCCTCCAACTTAAAATTCTAAATCCGTCTTTTCAGGTGTAAGTTGAGCTAATGAACGCAGAGTTTGGGGACCATCAAAGTGCAAGTTGGCAGATAGAAATCGAAGTTGGAACCACACACAAATCATCGATCCCAACACCCATTAATCTTGTGTGATCCTGTTATGAAGCGAGGTGAAAGTTTCAAAGGTTGGATGGTCTTTCGAGTGGCACAAGCGGCTGAGGTGACATTGAGCTGGTCCTGACCGGGCCTCGGTCTGCAAGACAGTGACCGTTTGCAAATCCGCCGGGGAGTTTCCCCGGCAAGACACTCCGACGGTCAAGTTAATATCCGCATGAAATATAGTAGAGCAAATGGAAATACAATAGTAGAGAGAGCTTGTGCGCATACCTGCGGAATGAGGAGTGGCCGGCTTATATAGTCGGGGGAGCTGACAACTCCTGTCCGTGCCGACGAGACAGAGGTATGACATCTGTCAACTCGTATGAGAGCACCTGGAAGTATCGCGGCATGGCGCGGGGTGCTTGGGTTGTACGACGGTACTGGAGTGGCGGGATGACCGCGAGGTGTCATAAATGGGCAAGACGCATATAGTACCCCAACATCAAGATTGTACCCCGGATGTAATGACATGGGACGACGTAGGGACGTTCTAGTCCGTAGCCCGAGCGTCGACCGGCGGGCCGAGTGTCGAGGACCTGGTCGGGTAATGGCCAGGGAGCGTGGGTCGCCACGCGTCCAACTGGGAGAGTTGAGGCGCGGGATACGGCGCCCTGAGTCTAGGGGTCTGTTGGGCTATGTCTGTCTGACCATGTGGGTTGTCAGATCCATGAGATGCTGAGGGAGCGTGGGCCGCCACGCGTCCGACTGGATTGCCCGACCCAGATTCGGATCGGGGTACGGGTTTAGGTGACTGAGCTAGGAGACGTTTGAGATCGACCCGACCAACCCTGCCTGGGGTCGGGCGGCTAGCGCATCAAGGGGCTTTCTGGCTCAAGGACCCCCTGGTGAAGTCTTCGTCGGTCCTTCTGCTGTGCCTTTGTGGCACCAGGCAGGCTGGCTGGCTGGCTGAGCGGGCTAAGCTACCCGTAAGCAAGGTCGAAATCATTGCGCAACTTAACTTTTGTCACTTTGTAGATAATAATATCCCTAATTAAACCAATGATAAGGATTACGAATCTACCATGCCCTAGTGGGTCTTAATTAAGATGAACTCAAATAATTTAGGTGGTCCATTAGGGTATCAAATTTGTCAAATGAAATTGGCAAAGCAAACCATAAAATAGTGGAGGTTGGTTTGGTGGATACACTGCTAAATTATATATTGATTTGGCTTTTAAATTATGATATAATAATTTAGCATGGCTCTAATTATCGCATGAACTTTTGTGTATTATATATCTAGCTATTTGAGATTCTTTTTGCTCCTTTCAATAATTTCCTTTTTTTCTTTTTTGGGTGCTTTTGAATGATACATTTAATTAATTCATTATCTTACCTTGGAAGTTTACATAAACAAGAAGTCGGACCGACACGATTACTTCGCAAGTCGCGAAAGAAATATTAATTAATTAAATGAATACTTCATGATTAACAATTTAGAAATACATATTTTTGCAAATAAAGAATTAATAATGAAGAGAAAATTGAGATTGAAATTGAAAAAATAAAATAAAATAAAATAAAATAAAATTGTAACGGGAAAATGCGTGTCAAAGCCGAAAGTTTGAGATGATGTGGACGGGGACCGAACCAGTTAGCCACGTAATTTACGTGGGCGGCCTCGCCATGCAACACGTGCCGAAAGCCATGCAACACGTGAACATCAGACTTTCCCAAAAGTCAAATGTTCCTTAAATTTTTACATGACGTGGCATCGTGCTGCATGCACGACGTATAGATTTTGTTTGACGGCGGTCAATTCTGAGGTTAATTCTCTGTTGACGTTTTGTTCGACGTCAACCGGCAGCCATCGCCTATAGGAGGCTTTCTTTTACCTTTTTTTTTAATATACAATTGCATTAAGTGAAATTTATGTTCAGTAGGTCAACTTATCCCGGGCTGAGAGAGATAAATTAAAATGGCAAGACTCACTGAACTCAATTACATTATCTTTGTAGCCACTTGATGAATTTGGTTCATTAGCCTTCTCATCATTTGGCTCATCTAAATCTTTCATCTAAGAATACTCAATTAATCCACCTTCCTTTAATCAAATGGATTTAGTCAACCACTTCACCTTTTCAAACTATTCAAATGATTTAAATGGTCTAATTTGCTAGGGATTTGGTGATCACCTATTCAACTTACTCCATTGATTTGCTCAAACGCTCCCGTGTGGTGTTTCGCAAAAGACTGAGCTCATTCAGCCTGTTCAAAGTGATATTAATTTCTAGAAGGTGTGATTTTTATGATAAAAGAGTAACTCATGATCGAATGAAAAGTTTGACCAAGTTTATTCCAAACGAATTAATTGTCAACGTGTTAATACCTGATGTAGCACACGTTGCATGCTGGCCGCCCACGCGTTCAATGGTCAACGGTATTCGATTTGGAACTACATGAATTTGAGTTGTTAACAATTAAATCAAATCAACTGCGCCGGCCACCCATTCCATTTGAACGCCTCTACGGTCAACTAAATAAACTGTCGACGAGTTCTATTTTTTATTTTTTTCTAAGAAGCGCTTAATTTATTTGACAATTTCGGTCTTTTTGTTTCTCAACAAATTTGATTAATTCAAATTGTATGAAAATATGATTGAGATTTTAGAATGATTCCGATCCTAATATTATTTCAAATTTAAGGTCAATAATAATAATAACAACAACTATAAATAATCCTAGGACAAGATAAACTAAAAACTTGAATATTTTTTTTCTGTTGATAATATTTGAATTTTGAAGCTTAAAAGCACAATTTTTTGAGCTATAATTCTCTTTTTTTCACATTAACTCGTTTTATATGTTTTAATCTGTCACATTTTAGGAGTTTTTTAATGTAAACTTATGTATTATTATTATTTAATTAAAAATCTAGACCTTTTATTGACTAATAACTCTTGATGTTGTAAAATTTAAATAAAATTTTAACGTTTATTAATAATTTTAATTTTTTATCTTTCAAATTTTAAAAATTCAAAAAATAAAAAAATGAATCTTAAAAACATAAATTTAAAAAATAAATCTATAATTATAAATCTTAAAATGAAAAATTATTTTAATTCAAAATTAAAAATTTAAAAAATAATTTATCAAATTTTAACAAAAAATTTGAAATTTTAATTTAAAATTATATTTTAAAAATAAAATTTTGAATTTCAACTTAATAAAATTTATGCATATTTAATTTTGCATGGGATATTCAAATCGATCCAATTAATCTAGTGAATTTGAAAGTGCAAGTGATTTTTCATCCATCCTAAAATTTTAATACGTATTTTTTTTTTACTTTATGGTTAGGTAGTATGTAATTTTTAGGATTCAATTAATTTTGCAGATAATTAGTATGAATTTATAAAAAAATTTATCGATAAAATTTTTAAACACCTCATATGTAATTTACACGGAGTGAGATTTGAATTATTATTGTTTAGCTTTGTTTACTTTGGTTGCACAGAGAGTATATGTCAGAGCAATGATACGTTTAAGGATAAATTTATGTGAAAATTTTAAAGAATAATGTGGTATTTTATATGTATATATTTAATTATCGTTCGGACATTATTGATGGTATTTAGTCACCGTCCTGAATCAAAACTATATTCTAGAGTATAATGAATCCGTCGAAAATCGTTACAATTGCGATGCTACATCATTCTTTGAAATTTTTCTTTAAGCATAATATTTTTCTATACGATAAGTTTCAGATTAGATGAAGTTTAAGTTTTGTTTGTTGATTGAAAAGGTAAGGAGAAGAATAGTAAAAACTGATTAATAGGATTAGGTAACTTCGAATATTGATTGATCGTCTGATAAATCATGTAATATTTACGATGATTTAAAAATTTAACATTTTAAATTTAAATTTTGAAAAAATTTATAAAATATAAAATTACATTGTAAATAAGATGGTAATTAATCATTCACAACTCGCAGCCTGAATAGTAGCTACGGCATAATCAGCAGGAGCCAGGAAGCCGAGGAAGGGAACTAGAAGCCGCACGAACCCGCTAGACCCTTCCAACACGTTTACTTGTCCAGCCACCATTCAATTCCGCTCGGAATAATTTATGTTAATAGGAGGCACACGTCTCCTCTATCTCTCTCTTCATCGCTCGCCATCTATAAAAACAAAACCCCAAAAAGCAGGCCGCGACCATCCCACTCCCATTTTCCCCCAAATCCAATCCATCTCCCAGCTATTTCCAGTTCAGCTGCCTTCTTTTCCTTCTTTCCTTTCCTTCCCATTTGATCTGATCTAACGCGGTATGCTCACAAATCACGCCGCCATGGCTGGCAGCACCTCCTCCTCCTCCTCGTTCCCTCCCCCGGATCCCTCCTCGGACGCCGACCTCCTCCGCCTCCTCCTCCTCTTCTCAAATGACCTCTCCGCCTTCGCCCACCAACAGCAACACGCGTCGGCTTCTTCTCCGTCCCACCTCCGCGTCAATCCCAACTTTTCCTCCGTCCCCCGTACCGCCAAGCAGCTCGCGCTCCTCTTCGAGGAGCTTCTCCGTGAGTACGACGACGCCCGCCTGTTGCCCCGCTCCGCCTCCCTCTGCTTCCGCGAGATCCTTCTCGTCTTCCACCGCCTCAAGATTCTCTTGCACGACCGATCCGCCCGCAGCCGCGTTGCCTTCCTCTTCCGCGCCGAGCGCCTCGCCGATGAGATCCACGGGCAGGTCGTCGATCTGGTCACCTTCCTCGAGATCCTCCCGCTGGGCGAGCTTAGAATCTCCGACGACGTTAGGGATCTCGTCCGCCTCCTCCGCCGGCAGATCCGCAGATCGTCGCCCGCCGTCGATCCGGCTTCCCTCGCCCTCCGCGGAGACGTCCTCGACCTCGTCGCCAGTGTTGAAGGCGGCGCCGTGCCCGATCGGAGCGGGATGCAGGGGATATTCCGCCGGCTGGGCCTTGGGGACTCCCGGAGCTGTCGAATGGAGATCGAACGGATGGAACGCGACGTAGCGGACGGGGCAGTGGACGAGAGGTGGGCGGTAGACATGGTGGCGCTCGCCTCGATCCTTCGGTATGGCAGCTGCGTTCTCTTTGGCGCCTCGACTCCGCGATCTGGTTCCTCTTCCAGAGACAGCAAGTCGCCCTTTTCGGCCACAGAGGACCTTGTGGTGCCGGATGATTTCAGATGTTCTATATCGCTGGAGCTGATGCGCGATCCGGTGGTTGTGGCCACCGGGCAGACATATGATCGGGATTCCATTGACCGGTGGATCAGCTCCGGCCATGCTACGTGCCCTAATTCTCGTCAGGTACTCACACACCTCGATCTTGTCCCTAATCGGGCCCTCAAGAACCTCATCGCCCGATGGTGCCGAGACAACAATATTCCCTTCGATGGATCCGATGCCACCAGTAACAACAGCGCCAACAACAAGATGACTGTTTCGGCTGACAACGGTTCCGCCCACGCCGAGACTAACAAAGCGGCCCTCGAGGCGGCGAGGTTGACGGCGTCGTTCCTCGTGGATGAGCTCGCTGCGGCATCGTCGACAGATGCTGCACACCGGATCGTCCATGAGCTCCGGCTTCTGGCGAAGCACGGCTCCGACAACCGTGCCTTCGTGGCGGAGGCCGGCGCAATTCCGCTTCTCCTCCCGCTTATCGAATCGGCGGACTCCGGGCTTCAGGTCAACGCCGTGACCGCGTTGCTCAACCTATCGATTTTGGAAGCCAACAAGCGGCGCATCATGCACACGGACGGTGCCGTCGACGGCATCGTCCACGTTCTGGCAGATGGCGTCTCGTGGCAGGCGAAGGAGAACGCCGCCGCTACCGTGCTAAGCCTCTCCACCATCCACTCCTACCGGCGACGCCTCGCGCGACACCACCGCGTGGTCGAGAGCTTAGTGCAGATGGCGCGCGATGGCCCTACTAGCTCGAAGAAAGAATCCATGGCCGCTGTGCTGAGCCTCGCTGCAGACCGGGAAAACACTGCTCATCTGATCGAGGGCGGCATAGTTGCAGTAGCCCTCGAAGTCGCCGCTGAACCCGAGGTCGCGGAGGAGGCGACCGCGGTGCTGGCGTCGATCGCGAGGAGGGGTGGAGTCGAGGCGGTAGCCGAGGCGAACGGTGCAGTGCCGCGGCTCGTCGGGGTTCTCCGCCGCGGCTCCGACTGGGCAAAGGAAAGCGCTGCCGCTGCGCTGGTGGCGGTGTGCCGGTGGTCAGGGGCGACCGTCGTGGCTGAACTGGCGGCCATGCCGGGGATCGAGTGGGTAATATGGGAATTGATGGGCGCTGGGACGGAACGGGCAAGGCGAAAGGCCGCCTCGCTGGGTCGGATCTGCCGGCGGTGGGTGGCAGCGGTGGAGGCCGAACGGATGTCAAGATACTCCGCCATCAACGTCACGCCACCTACGACGGTCGCATAGAAGATGGTTGAAAGGTCAACAGCACATCGCTGTCAGACAGCCATCAGATTAGATATTCCCCAACAGCAAATTGGACGGACGCGATTCTTTCTCGTGAGTTGTGCATAGACGAGTGGATTCTTTCCTTCGTTTTTTCCCCTTTTTTTCTTTTAATTTAAAATTTACTGCAAAATTGAATTCCTCCTAATTTCGGGAATTATAAATGAATTGTTCTCCAGACTTTATATCTCAATTTCGAGCAAAATGTGCTATTTAATTTGTTCGGGCTGAAGTGGACAAATTAGCTTCTCAGACAGAACATTTATTGGCATTCAAATACGATATTAAGAACAAGAGCAATGATATGCAATAAGAATTTCTAGTATGAAATTTAATATATACACATTCGATTGTCACTTGGATATCAACGGCGGTCTCCGACCGTCGTCCCGAATTAAATTATAACTTGGGGGACATAGTGAACCCGTTGGAGATCGCTATAATTAAATGTCACATCATTCATGTTGGATTTCATACTATAAATTTTTGTTGCATATTATTTTTCTAAGAACAAACAGATGAGATTTATTAACAATCCGTAATTTTGCTAAGACGTGTTTCGTGCCAATTAAGAGCTGTTTGGTTTCTCCTTACTTGCACGGCAACATTTCTTATCGTCTTCAATCTTTAGTATTCTATATGTTTCTTGTAGGGAACACTAAAACTTTCTTTTAATTTTATGTACGAACAATTTTAAGAAGACTGATAATTTTGAAATCAAACGTTAAGAGTCTAAGGCTACGTGGAAACAACTACATCTATCTCCTTTAACAAGCTTTCCTTTACACTGATTAAGCTCTCCATCAAACTGTACTCGCTACCTAACTCCTCGTAGCCAAAAAAAAAAAAAAAAGTCTACTTCAAATATATTTTTTTTATAAAAAAACATAAAATGATAAATCTAGCTTGTGCACCAGACTTTCGATCAGATCAAACTTTAATTTTCTAAAATTATAATCAACTAAGAAGCTTGTATTATTATGAGATTAGATTGTTTCATTATATTAACATTACATACGTATAGTTTTACCTAGCTAGTTTGCTCGTGCAGCACCATACCAACTGCATTTTATTGAATCAAGCCTTGCTAACTTTGGTAATCCAGATTGGTATCTAACTCTTCCAATTGACTAATTTTAGAAGTGATCAATTTGACCTTACGAAATTTTCTATTGACCATCACGATAAATCGTTAAGCGCTCGAGGTCTGATATTCGATAGACCTTAAATGCTTAGTTAACTATTGGAATGTCTTATCATTGCACCGTAGGAATCTTCAAAACTATAACAAAGCTTGGCACAATTAGTAAAACATAACGTAGGAACCTTCAAAACTATAACAAAGCTTGGCACAATTAGGAAAACTTAATGATTGAAAATATAGAAGCGTGCTTAGCTACAGATCGTTCGTTGCACACCTATGCACACTAGCGATCTAGGCATCTGGATCGTTTTTTATTTTTTATTATTTTTTAATAAAATAATTCCTTATTCTTTTAATAAATAATTTTTTAATCTTATAATATACTCGTCAATATCTAAAAATTTTTATTTGAACACTATAATCTAAGAGGAAAGATTGAACCTTGGAGAAAAAATTCTTATTAGCTTAAACAAACTATAATCCAATCCCTAAATCCTAAAATTTTAAACGCTAAATATATATAATATACCTAGTGAGCATCTAAACTTTTTTATACTATAAAAGAGAGAAGACTAAACCTTTAGAGAAAAAATTTTATTAGGTTAAACTTATTGTAATTCAACCCCTAAATCTTAAAATTTTAAATCTTAAATATATATAATATATCTCAAAAAATTAAAAAAAAACTTACTGTGCCTGGATTGAATCCAGGCGCTCCGAGTTCGCACGGGTGAATCCAAGCGCCGGATTGAATCCAGGCGCTCCGAGTTCGCACGGGTGAATCCAAGCGCCCGAGTCCGTACAGGTGCCCAACGAACCATCCGCAACATAATATTTTTATGAAGATACCAACCCTAATTAGACCAGGATCTGTCTTTAGGTGTAAGCTCTAAATCTAAACCCATTAACTAAATTCCCCCACATATGGGCCCAAATCAAGGCCCATTTAAGACCCTTAATGAATTAAGTTCCAATTCGTATTCAATCCAAACCTGCATTTAAATCCAAATTTTATTTTACTCCCTGAAATTACCAAACTAGTCTCACCACCCAGGATTTAGTTCCTTTTAAAATGGTTAACCTCTAATACGAATATATTGTGATATGGAAACATCAGTTGTCAAGCAAATGATAGATTTTGTAGGCAATAATTATTGAGTTCGAGTGAAAGCTGGTTATTATTTAGTTAATCTTAATGAAGCTTTGTTATTTTACAAGCCTGTCAGTACTATTGCCTGACAAAAGAACCAGATGCATGAGAAACTTGGACCTTCATGAAGAGTTTCACTCGGCCAACTGGCAAGACATTTTGTCCATGACAGAGGCTTGAAATCTAGATTGTAAATGCATGTTTTAACTGCATTGGATTCAAAGACTCAGAATAAGATATGCAATTATGTTCATTAGTCTACCTCTAAGTTTCTGTTTGATCCTAACACTAATGGGTCATAAGACCATCTCCAACCATCAACACCAAATTTAGTGTCATTTTCACAATAAAATGGTACAATTTCAACACCAAACACTATTTCAACTCCAACTCATTCACACTATATATCACACCAAAAAGAATATTCCATAGAATATTCTATTTTTTTCTTATTTATTTATTCATAATTTAATTATCGACCTAAATTTTAATTTAGTAATCATTTTGAATATAATTATTATATTTAAAATTAATATTTCATTTATATTTAATATTTTTTTGAAAAAATTACATCCAATTAATATATATATATATATAAATTATGATTTTTATTTTTAATATTTATTACATAATTATTTAGACATAAATATATTTTTAAAATATTATAAAATCATACACAATTAAGATAAAATATATTACTAATATAACACATACAATAAATTTAATTTATAAATTAGTGATATAATTTATATATTTTTAAATTAGTGATATAATTTATAAATTTAATTATAATTAAAATATGCTTATAAATAAACTATGTTTAATAAAATTAAAATATGCTATTATATATTTTAATTTATATTTATAATAAATAATTAATATTATTAAATACTTATGGAAAAAATATTTATTATAAATTAATTTTTATTTATGATATTTATTAGTAATATAATATGTACTAATACATATTATATTTACTCATTATATAGTATAATAAATTTTTAAAATATAAAAACAATTAAAATATTAATATCACCAAATTTGGTGTTGCAACAGTGCAACACCAAATTTTTGCAACACCAAATTTGGTGATGCACTGCAGTTGCAACACCAAATTTGGTGTTGCAAAATGGTGTTCGGTTGAAGTGATATGGTGTGATTTTTACACCATATTTGATGCAAATGGGGTACTCATTGGAGATGGCCTAAGGACTGCGAGCCTGCACACAACACTCTTCTTTTAAGTGATCCGGTCAAGAATTAATTTGACCTAGTAGGAAGCTCGGTCGGGTTGGGAGTCTAGTAGGGTAAGGATAGTCGGGCGTACAAGGTGTTAACCTAGCCTGAATAATACAATGGGGGATACGCGGATCTGGTCCGGTCGATGCTATCCTGTTGGATGAGCCCGGTCGGCTAAACCCGACCGAGAAGATTCAGTTGGGTGGACGAAAACCAAGTGACCCCCTTGAAAAAGGATACCGATGTAGTTGACTTTCGGGCAGACGGTCCCGGCCGGGCATGCCCAACCAGACGACTCGATCTCCCTGCCAATGAAGTCACACCCCACTCTAGGCGACTCACGTTCTGGGGTCGGTTGTCCGGTCGGGCATACCCGACCGGCCGGTCAGACTGGCAAGCACCAGGAACGACCGAACCCACTCATGCGACTGGCCCACTCAAGAGCCGTTGATAGCCAAGCGAACCACTTTCGATCGGTCGGCCAGAGCTGAAGGGGTTCACAGCTACATGATAAGACAAGCCCGGGTGGCTGCACTGACCGAGTTGTTTAATTATGATCAGACTCTCTCAAATACAATAAGATCTTCCAAATCCTCTCATTATGAGGAAAAGACACCTGTCATGATCATGTCTTCCCAGTGCCACAGACTTTAATAGAGACAGAAAAGGGACAACATGGACTGACCCCTTGGCGGCCATGCCAGATCCTCGGGAAAACTAAAGCTGTCAGGGGATCGTGTCAGAAGATTAACTTTTATGAGACAAGACAGGGATCCTCCCCCTCCCCTATATAAGGCCCATTTGATGCTTCAGAAAGGGGATTCTGAAGAATTGGTTTCTCATCCTCTTAGCTTTTTTTGTGCTCCCTCTTTCTCTGAGCCTAGTTCTTCTAAGTCATTGGTTCCTCTTGTCCATCTCTGGTCCTACCCTGAGTGTCACCGTGACTCGTCTGGTTCATTGCGTCATCTGAGCAAAGACTCTCTCCATTTATCGACGGGATCATTGAGAGTTTCTAAAACACTGGATAATTCTAAACTACTTAACAAAGGTTTCATATTTTATACACGAAACAACACTTGTTCTCCTAAATTAAGAGCTAGTCATTACAATAACACTACAGTCTCAATCTACCAGGGAGTAGATATCCTTATTAATTGTCTTCCTTTATCAGACAACTAACAGAGGGGAAAAGAAAACAGAAAAGACATCCCAACCTCTGCCAGGCACATATTGGCCTACAACATTTCTTGTTTGCCTTCCTGAAGTGGACGAAGCTACTAATTTTGGAATAGAAAACTTGATCATTCAACGGGCGCTGCTCTATCAACGTTATGCTTTGGAAGTAGGAAAATGTATTGTCAAAGAGACATGATTTGATGATTTGCTTAAAGGATGATGCATTCAATGGAGTGGAATCATTAGTTGCTTAATCTCTTGTCTTAACATTAGACAATTAAGTAAAAGAGGGAAAAATTTAGCTAGATGCCCCTTTCAACTTAAAGAACAAATACAACTGGACCACATTATTCTAGGCAGACACATGATCATTACGAGTCATTTTCATCTCTCACATGCCTTCTCTTGATAGTACGTACTACCGTGGTCAGTAACAAGTGGCTACACTAGAAAATATCTCAACCTCTGCAAAATAATCATGACAAAGACACAGGGCAGCAGAAGCAAAATATCTAGCAAACCACCAATATAATTTCCTAGTAGGTCCGACCATGTAGCAAAGGAAAAGGACACCAGCGGTTAACTCAGAGCACCTTCAGTCCTTGTGACGCAGGGAACAGAAGTACACTGATGGGACGCATTATCTTCTGCAAGACTAATAATTCATTGTTAATCACATCAGTATTGTGATTATGATGGTATTAAACTGTTTCCTTGTCTTGAAATTTATCCTGCACAACCACGCAGTGAATTTCCTTTCATGTCAAATTTGTTTTTTCTTGGGCTGTACAGATTCCCCTTCCTCTTCCCATGTCGGTGATTCCACCATCTCAATCTAGCATTAGCAACTGCAAACTACCTAAATCCATGAATGCCTTCAGTGTTGTTGCGGAAAGCAAGAGTCTTTACCTCGGTTTGAGTAGGCAGCACCTCGGCTGTTGAAAGGTTCCTGCTCTGCAAAAATTTCCAAACAGGAATTCATAGGTTTGTGAGAGTTTCCTTAATTTATCATCTATTTTCCTTTTGTTGATGAGCAGATGCCGGTTCCAATATCTCCATCGTATTCAGATTCTTTGCTGGATGATTGCCCCAAAAGAGTATTCTTAGAGAGATTGGCAGGAATCTAAAGCAGGAGAGAGGCAAAAGGCACACAAGTCTTTCTTACACTTGCAGCCTATTTGGTTGTTTTCCTTTCTGCCCCATTTCGTCGAACACCTTGTGGACGATCGCATGAGGGTACTAAGGGGCAGACACCTGGGAGCCTTCTCGGAGGCGCCGCCGGGGGCCAACAGGACAGGGCCGGCCTACGTCGCCGCCGCCGGTAGCAACGCCAACTTCGACACCAACATGGTCATCATCCTGGCGGCGCTGCTGTGCGCGCTCGTATTCGCGCTGGGGCTCAACTCGATCGTGCGGTGCGCGCTCCGGTGCGGGCGGCGGCTGGCGTTCGAGACCCCCGAGGAGGCGTCCACGCGGCTGGCGGCGACGGGGCTCAAGCGCCAGGCGCTCCGCCGGATCCCGGTGGCTGTGTACGGCGAGGGGGCAGACATCCCGCCGGCGACCGAGTGCCCCATATGCCTCGGCGAGTTCGCGGACGGGGAGAAGGTCCGGGTGCTCCCCAAGTGCCACCACGGGTTCCACGTCCGGTGCATCGACAAGTGGCTCGCGTCGCACTCCTCGTGCCCCACGTGCCGCCGCTCGCTGCTGGAACAAGGCGCCGGGGAAGGAGCGGGGGCGGTAGGTCAGGCAGTGTGGCGGAGCGGCGGAGACGCCGGCGAGGACGGCCAGCATGCGCTTGCCTAGTACAAGTAGTAATCTGTGGGCTCGTGCCTGGTGAACAATGGCAGCAAGAAATCATGTATATGTTGGAGAATTCTTAATGTTTTTCGAAGAAGATATCATCGGAAATTTTGTAGTGCAGATAGAAACAGAGGAACGAAACATATAACGAAATATAACTCTCTGTTTTCTTCTCGTTTCGTTTTTCTTTTCCATGTATAAACATCGATAAACATTCTTTTTCATTCTTAGTTTTATTTTATTTTTATTTTTGGCAAAGCATGAACAGCTATACAAAGTAATCAATTTTGTCCTTTTACTTGGAAAAATAAAGAATACTTGAAACAGTTCGGCTGCGTTTGGTAGGGTGTAATTCATCCTGTAATGTAATCAAGATTACATTACATGTTGGATTTCTTTATTTAGAATAATTTTAAAATTATAATGTCATATAATCTCGATTACAAAAGATGTTGATGATTTGTAATCTGGATTACAAAACAAAATCTCTGTAATCTGGATTACATTACAGTTTGTAAAGTCGTCGGCCGGGCGGCGACGGTCGTCGGACCGTCCGGCGACCACCGGTCGCCGGTCGTCGGCCTCCGGCGGTTCGCCGGTCGTCGGCGACCGGCCCATCGACCGCCGGCGGGCGGCGGGCGGCGGGCGGCGGGCGACGACCGACCGGCGGCGACGGTCGGTCGGCGGTAGTCGTCGACCGGTCGATGGTCACCGGCCGGTCGTCGGTCGTCAATCTTGATTACATTACAGGATGGATTACTCCTCACCAAACAAAAAAATCCAACTTGTAATGGTTATCAAAGATTACATACAACTCATTACCAAACATAATAATATAATCAAGATTATATTACATTACATTACAAACTTGATTACATTATAGACCCGATTATATTATCTCCTATCAAACGTAGCCTTCAAGGAAGAAACTAAACCGCAAGAATGATGTGGTGATTTCTGAGTCGGATTCATTTTACCATTTAAGGTATAATTTAACAAAAATGATATATTGAAAAATTTCAAAGAAAACTCAAGGAAAGAAATGACGTGAACACTTTATATGCAGCGATCTTTGATGAGTTTATCCTTGATAATCTTGGTTATCCATCCAAGATTATCAACAAAAATCTTGTTTGGTTTAGATTGATAGAAATTGAGTTTTCTCCTAACCACATGAATTCTAGAAACAAAATAAGAATTCGAAAGAGAAAACACAAGACGTATAAACACGGATCTATTGTTTCATCGAATCATGATATAACAAAATATATTAGATATAAACTGAATGACAAGGAACCTGATTGAAGAGCCATTGTCCTTGTCGTAGCGTCGTCGGCTTGATCCCTGTGGAAGAAGATGCAGCGGAAAGGAGAAGGAGAATCTTCCAAGGGGCTTAGGTTTGACGGCGCCGAAAAATTTCTTGTCAATGGGGAACAAGAAACTAGGTCATAAAAATTCCCTAAACCCTTGGGAACCTCTCCTTTATATAGCAATCCAATTTATTATCAGCCCATAGATAATAACAGATTGGTCTAAAGGGTTCTATACATTGAACCCGCATCCAATAATCCGAAACCCAATAAACATAAGTCAGATCACTTTAAGGGCTCAGATTGTATTTACTTGTGCAACTTACAAATAAGCCCACCTAATAGAGATAATAATAATAATATCCAAAAATCTCCCACTTGGGCTATATGTGAGTTGTATAGTAAATACAAGCAAAACTTTAGTTGATATCAAACTTTATGGGTACAATATACCCCTTTAAACAATCTGGTCCATTAATTTTATTGGTATAGGAATAAAGAGGTCATAGCTACTGTATATGATCGTAACAAGCCCCAACAGTAATCACAATACCAATGTCATTAACGACATAGATCAAGATGCGGATGTATATAGTTGAAATTACATGAAATGTGATCAGTACATGTCAATTTCCAACTGGTCCAAAGCGACTCAAAAGAGTCTGATCATATTTGCAAACACCTTATGCTAAACTGCAACAGCAAATCATGATCCAAACTTTATGATTCCAAAAGGAATCTGTATCATATTTACAAACACCAAATGCTAAACAGCAGTAGTAAATTATAACATCGTATTCAGAGTGTCAAACAAACATATGAATCCCCATTAATATTTTGAACCTGAAGTACGTACAATAATCAAAATAAAATGTTTGTATTTATTAACATAGAGCAATAAAATAAATACAGACTCCCACTAGATGAGTTCTTCTTCCATAAGTACTCCCATATCCACAACATGCGCATGAAATACCTTGGACACCAAGCCTTTGGTAAGTGGATCGGCCAACATGGAATCTGTGCTGATGTGCTCTACCATGATCTGACGACTTTGAACTCTCTCTTTAACCACTAGAAACTTAATGTCGATGTGCTTAGACTTCGACGAACTATGGTTGTTCTTGCCATAAAGTTCTGCGGCTTTGTTATCACAGTAGATCCTCAGTGGTCTGTCAATGCCATCAACGATATGCAATGCTGTGATGAAGTTCCGCAGTCAAATCCCGTGATTGGACGCTTCATAGTATGCTACCAATTCTGCCTCCATAGTAGAAGTAGTTACTAGCGTCTGCTTGACGCTCTTCCAAGATATAGCCCCTCCAGCAAGTATGAAGATATAGCCTGAAGTGGACCTCCTACTATCTAAGCGTCCAACAAAATCGGAGTCTGAATAACCAATCACCTCCAGATGATCTGACCTTCGATACGTGAGCATGTGTCTTTTAGTTCTTTGCAAATACCGCATCACTCTTTTAATTGCTTTCCAGTGCGACGGTCCTGGGTTATTAACATATTTGTCTAACATCCCAACTACAAATGCTATATTTGGTCGAGTGCAAACTTGTGCGTACATAAGACTTCCCACTGCTGATGCATATGGGAATTGTTCCATCTCCTTTATTTCAAGTTCAAGTCGTGGACACTGCTGCAAACTGAACTTGTCACCTCTTGACACAGGCGTGTCACCAGGTGTACAGTTCTGCATGTCATACCTTATAAGCACCTTCTCAATATAAGCTTGTTGTGAAAGTCCAAGAATGCCTTTTGATCGATCACGACAGATCTGAATGCCTAGAACAAAAGATGCTTCACCAAGATCTTTCATTTCAAATTTAACAGATAGAAATGACTTGGTTTCATGCAGTAAACCCTTATTATTGCTCGCAAGCAATATATCATCTACGTACAAAACAAGTATAATAAACTTGCTCCCACTGAACTTGACATATATGCACTGATCAACGGGGTTCTCTCTAAATCCAAATGAGGTAACCACTTGATCAAATTTTCGGTACCATTGACGGGATGCCTGCTTTAAACCATAAATGGACTTCTTTAATCTACATACTAGGTGCTTTGAGTTTGAGGACTCAAAGTTCTCCGGTTGCACCATATATATAGACTCCTCTATGTCTCCATTGAGGAATGCAGTCTTTACGTCCATTTGATGCAGCTCCAAATCAAAATGAGCTACAAGTGTCACGATTACCCTAAGAGAGTCTTTCGTCGACACAGGTGAGAAAGTCTCCTTATAATCAATATTTTCCTTTTGAGTGAATTCTTTGGCAACAAGACGAGCCTTATACCTTTCGATATTGCCCTTCGAATCTCGCTTGGTTTTAAATATCCATTTACAACCAACGGGTTTCGAACCTTCAGGCAATTCGACAAGTTCCCAAACGTCATTGTCTGCCATAGATTTCAACTCTTCTTGCATGACGTTAATCCACCTTTCAGGGTTATAGCATTGTTTGACTTCTTGGAAAGATGTAGGATCACTTTCCAACCCTATATCAAACTCATGCTCTTGGAGATAAACATAATCACGAGAATTCGTGCTTCTCCGTTCCCTTGTGGATCGCCTTAAGGGCACTTGTGTTTGAGGTGGTTGAAGTATTTGCTCATCAATATGAGGCAATACTTCAATTTCAGTGGTAGGCTCCTCGAATTACATTGGAAATGTCATGGAAATATCTTGGTTTACTACGCTCACTGGATGTGCAATATCCATAATGTGTGGTATGGTAACCATATCACTACTGATTGCACTAGTAGTGACCATAAGAGTATTGTCAACGCTTTCCTCAAAAGATACTTCCTTGATTTTACCACTCCCACTGTCCTCAATAAACTTGGCGACCACCGGCAACGACAGCGGGCGATGGTCGCTGGCGACCGACGACCTCCGTCGACAGTCCGGCGGAGGTTGTTGATCGGCGGCGGCGACCGACGATCGCCGACGACCAGCAACGACGGTCGGCAAACATTATTCGCGGCCGATGACCGGCAACGACAGCCGGCGATCATCGACCGACCATTATTTGCGGCCGACAACCGGCAACGACGGCCGGCGACTACTGCCGGCGGATGTCGATCACCGTCGACGGGCGACGATCGAAAATATGAATATGTATATAATATCATATTATTTTTTATTTTAAATTTATAAGTATATAATATTATTAAACTTAAATTTAAGTCCTCGAGATATAATTTAATTTGAGGTGACGTTGAAACTCTCCTCCCGAAATACTTGACCATCAATCATCAATATTCTAGAAGTATTTGGTTGGAAGCTTGACTGTATCGTGAATACAAGAAGAAATTGTGCACTGAATGGGCAAGAAAGAACAAATTACTTATATGGAAGCCCATAAATTCAATCTACTTGTCAATTTTTGTATGAATTCAGATATTTAAATCTTGGGTCAAATTAATTTTGAAAATCAACGATCGGTCCTACAACCCACCGGCTGTCACTAAATAAAATTCAGAAAGTATAAATAAATTCAAACATCACAGCCAGCCAATGTTAATTCTTTATGAATTAGAATCATCCTTGCCTATGGGGCAAGGAAAGTTGTGTTGGGTAGGGCCTCAGCGAATATCATATGTATATAATTGTATATAATGTATAAATTATTTAAACAGTGTTTGTTAATTCTTTATTAAAATTTTTATATAAAATTTAAAACAATGTTTTTTCATCAAACTTAAGGTTTGCTGTTATATCTGATAGAACAATTAGAGATAAATAAATAAATAAAATGGAGGACTGAGCACGGAACGTGTCTGTTATTTTTGCCTGCCCAAATACCCTCCGTTCAGATTCGTCTTTCTTGCTCTCTCCGTCGTTTCTAATTTTCTTCCAACTTCGAGTCTTCCGGCTATCGCTCCACCCTTCTCGCAGATCTGCAGGCTCCAATGGCTGCCTCTTTCCATGGATCCGTTCTCCTTCGGAACACTAACCCTAATCTCTATGGCATCCGAGTCGTTGCCGCCGCCACCTCGCCTTCTTCCGCGATATCCTTTCCTTTGGCTCCCGCCCCTCGCGGGTTGGTTCCGGCCTGCGCCCTGCTGACCAGAAAATGTCTGGGATCTCTTCCGGTTTCACCAAAACCGAAGCCAAAAGGCTTTGTTGCTTTAGCGACTTCTCATGAGGAATCGGTGAGCTGAACGACGATATATATATTTTGGTTATATATCTCCTATTTTATCTCTAGTATCGATTGGTTCATGCTTGTAATGTCCTAATGTGTTATTTTTTGTGCTAAATTGAGGACAGCGATGATTCAGATCATTTGTTGTTGTTGGGGTCACTGTGTTTTTTTTTTTCTTGAGAATTTGAACGGCCTTACCTAAGATGGGAGTTTCAAGGGCGTGTTGTTTGGTTACTAAAACGTACCTGCTAGAACTTTAACATTGTGGCCTTTTCTTTATACGCATAGAAAGCCGCATTGATCTAATGAGTTTCTATGACCACTGCATAACGTTTGAGCCCCGAAATATGAATGTTTTTTGTTCACAACTCAAATTTAAAATGCTTGTTTGTGCAGACTTTCGGCAATACGAGGTCATTTTACATATCACACATTATTTGTATTGATTCACATGGTATTGGTATCAAGAAGCTAAAGTCTGTCTTAACTCTAAATGTAGAGCAATTCAGATATTGAAGTGGAGAAGGAAAATAATGATGCAAATGTAAACGACGGAGGATCAAAAGAAGCATGGAAGGAGTCACTTGAACGCTTCAAGGTTGAAGCCTTAAAGGTTAAAGCTGTATCAGAGGAAGCATATGAGGTTTACTCAAAGAAGGCTATAGAAATGTTGATGGACACATCTGAGAAGCTCAAAATTCAAGCTGATAAAGCACAAAAAGATCTAAGTGTAATAGTTCAGGAAATCTCGAATGAAGGACAAGAGTATATATCCATAGCTGCAAAGAATTATCCTGATTCAGTTAGGGAAATATTGGAAGTTTATGCTTCAGTTGAGGAATCAAGCAATATTTCCTCTGTCCGAGATTTCTATCTTGGAATTCCTTATGGTATGCAGGAAGACTAGTATTCATATATTGAATTGGCATCAAGATATTCTTATGCCTTCTCATTTAGTTGGGATATCCTCGTTTGTTATGGTGATATCAGTTAGTTATGCCTTGTTTTACAACCATCTTTGCTATTATTTATATTTAAAAAAAACAAATTCTATGCAGGTTGCTTTCTTGCTGTTGGTGGCTTCCTACATTTCATGCTTACTGGAAGCATTCCTGCCATTCGATTTGGCATCATTCTTGGCACTGCAAACTTGGCTCTAAGTGTGTCGAGCTTGAGGGCATGGAAGAATGGAAAAGAAACCCCCCTTCTTTTGGTTGGGCAAACTGGTCGGTCATTTTTTGTCACCGTCCTCTTCTCATTCTTTCTCATTATTTTAAATTACAATGTTGTTATGACTGGCTCTTGCAGCACCAATTCATCTCTTTTCAACTTTTATTAGCACATTTTTCTTTCTGATTGCTGCTCACTTTTTTATTAGCAAAGGCTAATGCATTATTAGTTGGTCTTTGTAGTAGTATCGCCTACATTTGTAAGTTGTCATCATTTATGTTTTCTTTTGACTCATCAATTGGTGCTTGAAGTTGACAAATTCGTTCCACTATGAATTATGTCTAAACCATAAACAACATGATTTCTAGTTTCTATGATGAAGTTGGTCATCTTAGTACTCTCCTACCTGTCACATAATGGAAAAGTCCAATGCAAGAGTCTAAACCGCTTAGTCTCTCTTTAAACAACATCGTATCATATCAACTTGAGTTTCTTTAGCATATCTTCTAAAGTCTTAAATCTTCTTGCACCTACAAGTATAATTAAATATTTAAATTAAACATCTTCTATATAACTTGTATGGATCCCCTATTTCAAATATTCATGTATTGTAGTAATATCTTAATTTGTTTCGTATGGTGGCTACATCTGGTTGTTCTGAAATTGTATTATCTACTCTCATAACCACGGTTCACACCTCAACATTCTTTTCTTTATGCTTTCAACTTTTTTGTGTTGTCTTCAGACCCAGCTACCATCTCATCTACATAGTGTGACATTGCTGATTTTTTTTATGTTGTTTAATAACCAAACTCTATGAACAATTTCTTCATAAAATATCTAGCTATGGAATAAAAGATCCTAGCAATTTTTAAATTTCAATTTCTAGGGATATATTGTTCATCCATCTAACATTCTTGTGATTGCCAGAACTTCATTTGTTTCATGCTTTTGCTTTAGTTGGGTTAAAAGTTCATAATTCTACTGTTTGCTGCTCCAATGTATGTTTGGTATCAATTTCAAGATCTTGTAATTAAAACAATCCAGTTAGTTGATATGTTTTGCTTTACTACTACACATGATAAGTTTGGTCACATGTTTTTAGAATTTTCTGGGATTTAGGTTCAGAAGATTTACCTAAGGTGGTAATGAAAACAAAAACATTTGCACAATTGAGACATTAAGCTCTGTTCTAAAAATCGGTCTAGGCGTCTGCCTAGGCACTAGCCATGCACATCGAAAACATGCTAGTTGGTAAGCCTAGGCGGCCTTGACGCCTAGGCAGGATTAGGCGGCCCTTGGCGGGATTAGGCGGCCTTAATCGGTCGAATCATCTAGGCGCCATGGAAATAATGTAGGTTTTCATGATTTTTTTTAGTTTGAGCTTTTAAATTAAAAGCTCAATTAAAAAAAACTGAAATATAACTTTTTTTTTTCTTTTTGTATTGGGCTTAAGTTTTGTAAGCTCTAAACTTTAGTCAAACAAGAAAATCGATCTGTTGGCTTGCCCTAGCGGCTAGCACCAAACTTCATCTTCATCGTATCAGAGTTATAGAATGTGATTTATTATGTAATTTATGTTGATACCGTGGAATCCGCCTAGCGGCGCCTAGTTCCCGCTTAGGCGGCCTAGGTGTTGGTTTGGCGTCCGACTAGCGCCTAGTGAATTTTAGAACCTTGACATTAAGTAATGGGTAGTGTAGTTAAGATTCTGTTAATTGAATAAGTAATTAATTTGAAGTAGAGACTTGTAGTGATTACAAACTGATGGAAGCCAGCAAATGGCAAATGCGGCACAAATGTCCACATGACATATTGTGATAGATGGGACGTGTGAACTCAATTTTATTTTTCTAGAATTATTCAGATTCCCAAATGTATGTTGACATTTGATTTGCAAGAAATCAGGCCAAGAGCTTGGTAACTGACAGATGGTACATCCATATCAAGTCCTGAATCAAATTCTTATAGTGCACTAGTGCAGCTTGTCCTAATTAATGCATAGCCATATATTATCTATGCCATGAAATCACTTGTACTAGAGCACTGAGCTTTGTCTAATTTGTCACTCATCATGTCATATCCATGCAACAATGTCAATTGATTCCTTGTTTATATTGGCATGTAATCTACTAGGTTGTCATCACTTAGATTATGTTGACCTGGAAGGGACTAGCTTCAGTGAAAGGAGGGAGGGAAAGGCATGTATAACATGTCTATGTCTATTTTGAAGGGAAGTTGAGACTTGGAAAAATTCACTAGGGAGACAGAACACCATCAAACGCTTGGGTGGAAATTGTGGATGGAAAGAGGATGGGTAAGAGGAAAGGACTGAAGGGTAATTTGGGCAGTCATTGATCACATTGCCACAGCTGCTTCATGTTGGTGGCCAACATCTTGGCTGGTGGCATATCCATGGTCCAACCACTCAATATTGCCATCGTTGCTTTGATGTGAAACAACATCCTCATTGGCTAGACAATACACCAACAACTACCCACTCTTCCAAAGTAGGACTCACATGGGCCAAGGAAGAGGGTTGAGATCAATTGAGGTGGCAAAAGGCGATTCACTCGCTCCCAACGCCTCTGCCAACCCGTACCAGGGCCAACAAGAAGGAGATAAATCACGGGGGCTACTAGCTCGGATGTTGTGGCTAGTGCGTGGGGAGGGCAGACACACTAGCTTTGTCAGGTTTTGACTCCCAGACCTCAAGGAGTTGAGATCAATTGAGAATGATACAGAGGATGTTGAGATTGACGTTGTGGTCATGGTGCTGTGATTTTAAGGTTTTTTGTTTTTATGAAAAGGATATTATTTCAGTAAGTTTTTAGCATGCAAGTCAATTGGGATGGAGGGCTAAAGTACTTGCGCAGGGGTTATCTAATCATGCTGTTGAGGGAACCTACTTTCCTCCATTCTATGGCTCAGATTGGACCCTTCAGCCTCTGCCTTCAGATATGCCTGCAAGGCAGAGAAGTTGGTTATGTGACGAAGTTTAATTTGGTTGCAGTCTAATTGTTTCAGTTTTGAAGCTGCCAATTAGTAATTCACTTTGAATTCACTTCAAAACAATTCATATCCTCAGCAAATGTATTGTGAAAAGGACTCATTCCAGTTTCATTTTTTTATATAAAAATTGAGGTGGATGGGTGGCTAAAGAGGAGTATAAATGGTATTTTACATTCCTTCCATTTCTTCCTCATTATTCAATCAAACAACATTTAGTCCATCCTCCCTTCTGTCTCTTCCATCTCCCTTCTTTCAAGTAAACGTAGCCTTATACAAAAAAGTTCTCATGCTGAGGACATAGACTATGTTTGTTAGGAGGGGGAATGAAACTAAGATAAGTGGAATGAGTCATTCTCTTGTTTGGTTGTGATAACGGAGTGGTGTAACAGTTGTGGTCATTCTATGCTTAATCTATATAGTCCTTCTGGCTTGTCCAATCCACTCAGTTCGCTTGATTCGTGCAGTCAGTGCACACCTTTTTAGTCTTCTCATCCCCTCTTGGTCTATTTGGCACGCACAATCTATCTGTCTACTTGGATCACCTAGCTCATTTGATTTGCCTAGCACACCCATTTTGTTCAATTGATTCAACTTGCTCGGCCAGCTAGGCTTTCCCAACTGCTTTGGCCTGCTCTACCTGCTCAACTTATTCTATGAACTCAGATGTTTTTCCCACCTGATACACACAGCTACATTAGTTTATTGGTCCACTTGGTCCAACTAGCTTTTGTTCCACTCATCTCACCTGGTTTAGGGTTTGACCAACACAATTTGTCTCTCGTCTGTCAGTTTGACCCATTCAATGCTCTTCTTAAAATTCACCATGCTAGCTCTACTCATTCAACTGCTTGCTTCTCTTATTCATGCATTCTATTTAGCTTCATTTCATTTGAAAATGACAAGTAATACTATATTTAAGAGAAGTGGAATGAGACATTCCACCTCTTAAACTATAGAATGTGTAAAATGGAATGCCTCATTTTTTTGAATTATTTCATCCTAAATTGACAATTCAAATACTTGAATGAAATATGGAGGGAATGAAACATTCTTCTCATTACTTCTGTTCTTAAATCTCAATAAAAACATATATATATAAGATTCACTTTTTCATGCTTTATATTACATGTGCAGGGTACTACATTTGTATATCTATTTATCATTATAGTTAGGTTCAAGCAAGAGCCTATTGTACCTTTAAAGCTTAGGATATTATCCATTTGCTTGAGCTCAGTAGATATCTGGTGAAGGAGATTTCTTCTTCTTCTTCATAGTGTTTAATTCCATATCATTGTCATGCAAAAGAGATTTACTGATCAGAATTTGTTACCAATGTAGTATATTGGAACCAATATTAATAATCCAATGCCATGTTAATTCAAAAATTCATTTGGGTTTGCATCTTCATATTGTGGGTTCATCTGGTTCTAATCGGCTTCTTGATTTGACATTTTAGTCTACTGCCATCTATAGCTATTATATTTTAAATAGGTCTTATTCTTTGTATTCTAATTCAGATGCTCTAACAATCTCTCTACTAGTGCAGCAATTTCAGCTATTATTTTCTTCAGGCAGTGGTTGTTGTGTTCTCAGGTACAAGTTTGTTTTGTAACACAGAATTCAATGGTGTACCAGCAAGTTATAATGGTTACTGATTTTATGCTCCTATGAGATTAACAAAAAATTTCACTTTTTTTTTTGTTTTATTTGTAACCATGCAGAGGGGATCGTTTCCAAACCTCTTGATGCTTGTTATCAGGTTAGTATGTTCTAAATTTGATAAGCTTCTATTATATATTAAGTGTATTCTTCATTGGCAAGGGAAGATAACTTACCTGGTGATATTAATACTGCAAACTACCTTAGGCAGATACACTATTTCAAATATTCACTGCTGTCTCTTACAGTCTATGTTTTGGACAAGATATACTTTATCCTATGTCTGCGCAATTGTGAAGCTCTTGATTCTCAAGTCCTGAAAATAGTTTATTGCCTGTTAGGTTAAATTGTTAATAATCCACCAATAAGGTTCTTTAGATGTGAATGGAAAATGGAGTGTGGTGCGGAAATCTACTGTTTTAATAGGATGTGTTATTCCTTGGAACCATCTCAACCATTATAAGACCTGGTTTGGATATAGATGCATGGTCTGATTCTTGATTGAGCAAATTGTTGGATTTGTATGCTGCAGACTGAACTGTATTCTCTACGAAGTATAGATCCCTTGTCAGATTCTTCTCAGGGCAATATTCCTTTTGTGTGCGTGCGTGCGTGCACGCTTGTATGTTTAGACCTCTCTTGTTCTGTGTCTTCATAGTTTATACAGTTGGAGAACAACCTACTGAGTGAACTGCTAATATAAATTTTCATGTCATGTACCCTGGACATTACGTGGTACGTGTCTTTCAAAATACTACACGCCTACACTTTCAGGCTTCACCCAACATAGTATTTGGGATTTGATAGCAACTTGTGACAGTGATCATATTAGAGCTATCTGATGCAGTCCAGTGCATTTCCATGTGTAGCAAAGATATTGATGCCAATTTATGACCTATTTGTTGCTAGCATGGTTTTAGATTGTGCTGATCCGTAATCAGTATCCACACACAGAATCATCTTCAGGGATGGTTGATATGCAATTTTCAAGTTTTGGGCATGGAATCAAAGCCGACCCCACCTAGTGGGATAAGACATCATTGACATCGTTGTTGTTGCACATGGAATCGTATCTTAGAAATTTGGTAGCATTTTTTTTTACATTTTGGTTTGGCACACGTATTTAGGAAACTTCTTTCTTTTCAGTAGAAGATATTCTCATGAATTGGTTACTAGCTTGTAATTTTTTGCTCCCTATACCTATGCATCATCATTTTTTTTCATGGGTGTGTACTGTGTACATACTAAGGGCACATAGCCTACTTTCGTTATTTTTATTGTACCTGCAGAATTTACTTATCTAGTCAATATGACTATCAGATTTCCTTTCCTCTTGTGCAATCTGTTCTTGTAGTCTGCTTTACGATAAAAATACCTTTGGTCCAAACCACCTTGCTTTGTCGAACAGTGGTGCGATGCTGGCTTTCTATGTCTATAGAATTGCAATCGACCGTTACAAAAAGGGTGAAAATGTGGAGCAGAGCTCAGAGAATTAGTGGCCATAATGGAGATCTGGTTGGCTAAACCTTCCTACACAAGTTTACATACTGAACGTTGCTAATTAATATTATTTTTCATTATTATATCACAAGATTGATTGATATAATCCAACGCTTCGAAAGGCCTAATCTATGGTCTTCTTTGATGAAGGACGCATTGAATAAGCGGAGACAATCCTGAAAGAGAGTAGCGGCTTTATAAAGCTTCAGAAATTTTGCCAAGTTGGAAGGATTTGCTTTATAAAAGCTTCTGAAATTTTGCCAAGTTGAAGGATTTACTATGTAAAAGCTTCTGAAATTTTGGCTTGCAGATGCTTATATTTCCTTTCTCTGTCACCATGTAAGTTTTAAGCATGTAGCTTGCTCTAACTATTGTTAAAAATGTCACAATTATCTTAGTTCCATATAAACGTAAGAGAAATGGAGCTTGAATTGTTTCGATGCACCAAAGCAGTTTAGATTAATGAATGTGGCGAGAGGATGTTGTCTTTTAGTAGTTGTGAAGACTAGTTTGTTATATAATTTCTTGAATGTGAATGTGTCATGATATGAGATTAGCAGTTCCAACGACATCTATGATGTGTTGGAATACAGCAGGTGCAATTTAGTAGCATCCTTGGTCAAGTTCTTGGCTGCGAACTAGTCAGTCTTGTTCACGACCCCGCACATCTAACAAATTGATAATGGAAGTGCTGTAATTATCAGCTCAAACAATCAAATAATCCATTTACATTGCCGTCACTCATCAGGTTTTCAAGAATCCAAATTAAACTGTGGAAGTTCATGTTCTGCATACACTGCTTTAGATTTCGATGCTCTGCGCTATTTCATAACTGGAGGGCGAGGAATTCCAGCTCTGGCATTGCCATGGTACGATCTTTTCTCAGTCGATTCCATCCTCTCAGGTCCTTCGTCAACCTCTTCACCTGCAAGCAAAAGATCGCTGGCTGAATCATACCCCATGAGTCGATGAAGTCTCGGCGTCAAATTGCCCCTGGCCACGCCCCTTCCTCCTCCAGAATCCAGCTCCTCATCTGCCTCTGCCTCTGTCTCTGAAAAACTCAGATCTTTCGCAGGGAATGGCAGATCAAGAACTGCACCGCAGCCAGCGCACCTCAACTTGTACAATCTTCTCCTCCTCGTCGAGGGGAAATCCGCCGGCAGTTGGAGCAACTTGGTGCAGTTGCCACAGATGACAAAGGGCGCAGCCCCTGAGACGGGTCGACAGTGGTGCGTCGGTCTCTTCCTGATCGGATCCGCCTTGCGCCTGCTCCCTGAACTCCAAGAGTTCGCCGCCGACGCAACTGAAATCTTAACGAGTTGCTCTCTCACTTCGTCAATCTTCCTCAAGAGTGCCACTTTCCCATGCAGCTCGCCGCCGGACGAGTCATCCTCCGCGGTAATTTGGAACTCGTCGGTGTCAAAAAACGAACCTCTCGATGAGGAAGCACGATCTCTTGCCGCATTAAACCTCGTCATCGCCGGCAAAGATGAAGCAGAGCGAACTGAACCGGAATGGAGCTTCGGATCACTGTTCGAAGCAGCTTTGACAGTCCTTCGAGATTTTCCCGACTTTCGTTCCGCGGACTGCACGCTCTGTGCCTCGTCCGAGGAAGAGATGCTGCCGTCGTAGTATGCATGACGAATTCCTTCCTCCGAGCCAATGCTGCGAGCAGCAACGCGAGGAGGAGTCTGTTCCTGATCCGCAACGGCCAGCTTGACAGTCTCGTTCTCAGCCTGGTCGACGGCTTCCTCGACAAAGTCAACTGGCGGATTTCTGTCCTCGAGGCTGACGTCGGCCCGGCTCAGAGAAGATCTATTGGCAGCCCGAGAGCCTCGCCTCTTGACGGCGCGAGGACGATCGTCGAGGTTTGAAGCGGGCGAGGAGTTTTGATCTTCTGGTTCGTTCTCAAAATCCGAAAAGCCAACGTCTGATTGACTCTCAGGCAGCTGGTTCATCGGCGAAGGTTCAGTGATCGACTTTTCTTCCGTAGAATCACTACTCTGATTCTTGGCTGCGCCATAAGAATTGCGTCCAAAATAGGGGTCAACGACACGATATAAACCTAGATTTTGTACAAGAAAAACTCGCAGAACATACCGCGGAGAACAATGGCACATCCACCGCACTGGTAGACGGGAACATTAGGATACTCCACCAGAAGCTTCTGACATTTAGGGCATCGGACGAGCCTGGCCATCGATGGGGGTTTTCAGCAAAAGCGTTAATTTCTTCAAGGTGATCGAACTTAATTCAATCCATCCTTAATTTCTTTGAAAACTTTCTGCGCAGCTTGATCTGAAATGAGTATTAAGAAAGAATAATAATAAATTTTTGTGACGATGAACGATGAAAAAGTATGAAAACTGCAATCTAAATGGAAATCTCAACTATATTTGTGGTAATTCCCAACTAATCTTGCTGAATCGATTTAAAATGAAGAACAAAAATAATATCCATGTGCCAGACCAAAATAGTAATATGTTGGATTAAAGCATAAAACAGAAGGAAAGAATTAAAAGAGTCGAACAAATCTATAAGAGGAGAGTGTAAAAATGACAGAAAATAGAAACGAAAAGGAGATAATTAACCTCTGCAGAGTGGAGAACCTCCTCTTCTTCTTCTTCTTCTTCTTCTTCTTCTCTCTCTCTTTTGCTCAAAAGAGGGCGCTTTAAAGGTGCGAGGAAGACTTGTACGATGCTTAAAAGTCCACGCTTCATCTCTGAAAAACTACGGATCTTCCAGCGTTGACAATTAAACTACAATTGATTTATTATTATTTCTTTTCTTTTGTAGTTATGGAAAAAATTGCAGTCTCAATTCCTTGGTTTACAAGAAATGATACAAAATTTGGCAAACTTCTTAAATTGTCCACTCAAAAAAAAATCAAGTTGCGCGTAGTACAACTGTCAATGAAAGCAATAGCCTCTTGATGCCCCCACGCACCACGGTTGGTTCATGGTGTTACTATCAATAAATCTACAATCGATTCCTCTAAATATTTTGTTGGTTACCTCTTTACATGTATTATTATTCGTAATTTATTTTCTTTTTAAATGGTAATATATTAAAAAGATTAGATCAGATAACAGATGAATTTAAAATGATCGATCCGACTCCACGAAAACTTTCCACCAATCATGAAGTGAAAAAGAACATCCAGATGACAATTTCATCTTTTATTACTAATATTCCACTTGCTCCAAAACAATCATTTTTTATTAAATTAAAAATTATGTTTAAAATATTAATTCTTATAAAATTATATAATTTAACATGACTAATTACTAAAGCTTCATGCTAAACTTATAAATATTTATAATAATTCTAAATGAAATAAATTGCAGTACAAGTTATTTCCTTTATGTTTTTAATGCAGTTGGTGGTAACAATAAAGTTAAATGTTGGATGCACCTTGTTGGCACGATATCTGGCAAATCAAAACTGTCAACTTTTTAATTTTTATTTCTATTTTTTTAAAAAATCGAAAATTAAAAAGAAAAATATATCATAATCCTTTTTAATTAAACCATTTACTTCTAAAAAAACAAAAATTAAGAAAGTTAATAATAAATATTTGTTAAAAATTTCTTTTATATTTCAATTTTATTTTTGAAAAAATAAAATAAAAAATATTCACTAACCATGCCCAAAACTATTGGTGTCGATTTGGAAGAATTAGATCGGGTTTATTTTTTTTTTTTAACTCCCAATTCAAATTTGAATTTAATCCGAAACTCTTAAGCCCGAACTTAACTAATCCGAACCCTACCTGAACAATCCGAAAAAATCAATTCAAAATGAATTTTTTAACTATTTTTCATATAATTCTTCATTTATATTTCAATACTCTACCATTATCATATTAATATTGGTATTAATATACATCAAAACATCTTAATTTTATAATAAAATTTAATTTAATCCTAAAAAACCTATTAAACCTTAAATTCGGCTCAATCTGAACCCGATCCAAAAATTATTAATCCAAAACCCTCCGATCCGAATCCGACCCAAATCCAAAATTTTCCAACCCGAATTCTATGTTTTTTTGGGAACGAGAAAACTTCAAAAGTGACGTAGATACTGTGACGCAGAACCTTCATTTGCAAAGTAAACAATTCTCCTTTCTTAAAATAAAAAAAATTAAAACAATTTTCTATCAATACCCTAAATTTTTAAGTGTCGCAATTGGCAAGGAAAAATGTAAATTTAATCTGGCATCTGATGCAGACAGATATGAGTGGAGAACCACGAAAACTAATTTAAAGAACTGGAAAAATTAAAATTAAGAGAAGTAAGGTGGATTGATTCATGTGCGAATTAAACTAATTTGGAATTAGGCAGAGCCAGCGAAACAATCTCTCACTCTATGTTATTTCCAATTCATGTATGGATCAGAGTTAGGGGCGAATATTCGGTTAAAATCGAATCGAATTGAATAAATAAAAAATTGAATAAACCGATATTTTTCAAAAAAAATTGAACCGAACAAATTTCTTAATAAAAATTGAGAAAATCGAAGCGATAAAATATCGGTTAATTCGGTTTTTAACCGATTTAACAGAAATTTTAAAATTTTATTTGATTTTAATAAAAAATAAGATTTAATTTAATTTAATTATATTTTTAAATAAAAAATAATTAAATTAATATTCTTATTCGGTTAATTCGGTTTAACCGAATTACAAAATTCAAAACCGAAAACAGCATCGAATTTTGAGAAAAAATCGA
>JAGFNQ010002149.1:41334-267032 GCA_024364735.1 Boesenbergia rotunda | reverse complement strand
TATCTTAGGGACAATGGGATATTATCCCAATGGACTCCGCCATATACACCACAACATAATGGTGTATCTGAGAGGCGCAACCGAACTTTGATGGACATGGTTAGGTCTATGATGAATAATGCAACTCTTCCAAAATCCTTTTGGGGCTATGCACTAAAGACAGCTGTTTACTTGCTAAACAGAGTCCCGACCAAGGTAGTCTCTACTACTCCATATGAGATATGGAATAGTAAGAAACCTCACTTAACTCACCTTAAGATATGGGGTTGTCCCGCTTATGTGAAGCGGACGGTATCAGACAAATTGGATGCTAAGTCTGATAAATGTCTATTTATTGGATACCCTAAGGAAACGAAGGGTTACCAATTCTATCATCCCTTGGAACAAAAGGTGTTTGTTTCAAGGCATGCTGTATTTCTGGAGAAAGAGTTTCATTTACAAGAAAACAGTGGGAGTGGCATTGAACTTGATGAAGTTCAAGAAACTCCAATAGACATCACAGAGACACCTAGTCTAAACCCACAACCAATACCTCATAAAGATGAGCTATCAGTTGAACCTAAAACTACACCACCTCTTTGTAGATCTGATAGGGCACGCAATATTCCAGAGAGATACGGATTTCTTGTAAGTGAATCGAACGACGTGTTACTCATAAGCGATGATAAACCTATCAGTTATAATGATGTTCTGAAAAGTTCAGAAAGGGACAAATGGCTTGAGGCCATGAAGTCGGAAATGGATTCCATGTACGAAAATCAAGTATGGGACTTGGTTAACCCACCTGAAGGGATTAAGCCCATAGGGTGCAAGTGGGTTTTCAAGAAGAAAACCGACATGGAAGGTAATTATGCTTAAATCCATTCGGATGCTCCTAGCCATAGCAGCTCATTATGATTATGAGATATGACAAATGGATGTGAAAACAGCTTTCCTTAACGGAAACCTGCTTGAGGATGTATACATGATACAACCTGAAGGTTTCACATCGGTTGATAAAACCAAAGTTTGCAAGCTTCGACGATCCATATATGGACTGAAGCAAGCACTAGGAGCTGGAACATCCGTTTTGATGAGACAATCAAAGAGTTTGATTTCTCACAAAATCCTGACGAACCTTGTGTGTACAAGAAGGTTAGTGGGAGTGCAGTCGTATTTCTAGTATTATATGTCGATGACATTTTACTTATAGGAAACGATATATCAGTCTTACAGACAGTTAAGATTTGGTTGTCCAAAACTTTCTCCATGAAAGACCTGGGAGAAGCAACCTATATCCTTGGGATAGAATCTATAGAGATAGATCAAAACGGTTGCTTGGTCTTTCGCAGTCTACATATATAGACCGAGTGCTAAAAGGGTTTAGCATGTCGGAATCCAAGAAAGGTTACCTTCCCATCAGGCATGGGATCAACCTTTCAAAGTCTATGTGTCCGCGCACAGAAGACGAGAGGATTTGCATGAATAAGATTCCCTATGCATCCGCGATAGGATCTATCATGTATGCTATGTTATGTACTAGACCCGATGTATCGTATGCTTTGAGCGTCACAAGCAGATACCAGTCGGATCCAAGAATGGATCATTGGGCGGCTGTCAAGACAATCCTTAAGTACTTAAGAAGAACTAAGGATGTGTTCCTAATATATGGAGAAGGAGATATGGTAATACGTGGGTATACAGATGCCAGTTTCCAGACAGATAAGGATGACTCCAAATCGCAGTCTGGATACGTATTTACTTTGAATGGAGGCGCAGTAAGTTGGAAAGGTTCCAAACAAGACACCGTAGCGGATTATACCACGAAAGCAGTTTCGATCAAGAAGTTTGTCTCGAAACTTGATGAGGTTCCAACCATTGATGAAGCAGTGCCGGTTTACTGCGACAACAATGGAGCTTTTGCACAAGCAAAGGAACCAAGGTCTCATCAGCGATCCAAACACGTGCTTCGCCGCTATCATCTGATCAGAGAGATTATAAGTAGGAATGACATACAAATTGAGAAAATTCCCACTGAAAGGAATTTAGCGGATCCTTTAACTAAGGCCTTGCCTCAAAACAAGTTTGAGGGTCATGTTAGAGCCTGTGGTATTGGATACCGTAGCGATTGGCATTAGGCCAAGTGGGAGTTTGTTAGTGATATGAGAGAAGTGTCCTAAGGCAATCGTCTTATGATGTAAACATTTATATTAATAAATGATAATTCACTATTTGAGTATACATGTTTTGTGTATTTGATTGGATCTTAAACTCATCTACTGAATGTCCGCAATACAATTCACAGCATAAGAGAATTTGTGATGGGATCACAACTAGTGATTATCTCTAATGTGCAATTGTGAAGTATTGAAATTATCCCTAGTCGATGAATTGATAAAAACGGACACTATCAATTCTGTTGAGACTAGCATGGGTTATTCTCTAATCAGCTGATTCTCACTGGCTGGTGACATTGGGATGTCCGGAGATAAACATGGATGCTAGTTAAGGGAACTAGTTCATTGGAGTGACTAGCTGTAAGACTTCATATGGGAATCTACATGTAGATATGTCAATGAAGTTCTTACTGCGGCTTAAGTCGATGTTCCTTTGATTGCGGTGTTCAAGTCATCTTGGTCATGGAGACTTATACTTTAACATCTTAAGCAAGCATCTCCAAGGAGGTGTGGACCCAGGATGATTGGGTATAAGGCGAGGTGCCCGAAGATGTTTGAACAGCCTATAAAGGATTCACCACTCCTTGTGAGGAGTTGTATACCCAGGCCTATCGTCGGATTGTTACTCAAAACCTCTGGCCAGAGTATATCATGTTTAGAGTGCGAGTCTCTTAAATACATGAGAGTAATTAGAAATCCAAAGGACGAGAAAGACACTACTTGGGCTAGGTGTGACGTAGTCAGCCTAGTGGGGACTGACACCATAGACCGTGTCCTGAACCAAGTGGGTATAAGGTGGTGAAGGGAATGGGGCACGATTCATTAGAGCTGCTGAAGGGTTTCAGAATAATTTCTTCTGAGGTCAAACCGTTGATCTTTCGATTAATTGGGGATCATGATGTACTACTAGGTGCCACTCATGATCGCTGTATAATTAGTTGATTATAGACGACCAACATAAATCGAAAGCCTATTTAGTCACACGCACTACGAGTAATCCGAGGGATTTAAAACGAGTTGAAAATTAGATTTTCCGATCAAGAGAAATAAGTCGAATCTGAGTTAATCAGAGGCGCAATGGAAGCTAAAAATGGCTAAGTCTTTTGAAGGCTTATTGGGCGAATTAAATGAGTTTAATTCGCGACCGGTTCGGGTTGGTTTGGCCGGCCAAAGAGGGTGCTAACCCTCCTTGGATTGCCGGCCACATTAAAGGGAGAAAACCAATTAATTTTGATTTAATTAATAAAATAAATCAAGTGTGATTTGTTTTATAAATTATGGATAAATAAATTTGTATAAAGAAATTTATATAAAAAAATTTATAGAAATTTATTCTTTTTTTTTGGAAGTTAAAATAATCCATGGATTGGTTTATTTTAATTTTATAAAATCAATTATGAATTGATTTTTCCATAATAAGAAAGTTCATAAATTTCTTATAAAATTTATTCCATAATTTAAAGAGAAGAAGAATTTGTTTTATTATAAATTAGTTATAATAAAACTAGGCATTACGGAATAAGTCATAAGAAATTTTATAGGATAAAATTCTTATGATAACTAATTCCGTTAAGAGGAGACTTGGCAAGGGAGAAGCAACTATATAAGGAACCAAAGGGAAGCCTTTAATTCCTAAGCTAATTGAGTTGATTAAGAGTTAATCCTCTCCCTCTCTCTCTCTTATTCTCTCTTCTCTTCTTCCCTCTCCCTAGCTAGGGCCGGCGTCCTCTTGAAGGATTAGGGCCGGCGCATTTTCTCCTCCAACCAAGGTGGTTGCCGTGAGCTTCAAGAAGAAGGAGAAACGAAACAAGAAGAAGAAGAAGCGGATAGCGACTCCTCTCTTCTCGGAATTCGATTCCGTTTCTTTGTTGGTTAGTTTCCCTTTCCTCTCTTAATCTTCTTTGTTGTGCCTATAGAGAATCTAGTAGTTCTCGTCGGCACAAAACTCGTGACTTTGCGAAGTCATCCCGAAGAGAACTCGGCGTGGACGCGAATAGAGGCGGAGCTTCCAAGGGACGCTACGGTTGGATCTCGTCCCTTACTTTGAGTTACGAGAGGTACTTAGTAAATTATTTTACTTTTCCGCAAAGTTTTATTTTATGATTATGTCAACACAATGTAAGGTTGCATGCTAGATACGAAGTTAAAATAATTTAGGAAATTATTTTATGCAAATTCTTCCGCTGCACGTAAAAATTTAAAATTTTACGAACTCGTATCCTTGTCAACATGCACCTGGTCCCAACATTTTCCAGCTTTGTTTTCCAGAAAAAAAACATAGCGTTTTCTGGAAAACTGGAGAATGGAAAAAAGTCATTTTCCAGTAAACTAGAAAATGCGATTTTCTGGAAAATGAAAATAGAAAATGACTCAAACCAAACGCCCCTTAGGTTTTAATGAGTGAACACCATGCAATTCAGTGCTAGAAATGAGTTATGATCAAGTATAAGAGAATACATTAAGTAGAAGTCACAATTAAGACTTTTGGGATGAGTTTCAATGATACACTTTAGGATAAGTTGAGTTTCATGCCAATCATGGGATCCGGAGTACATTTGGTTGGAAACGTATTTTTCCCAAGTAGACATTGGCCCCACAAATCTCCCCACAAAATTTCATAATTTTTGGAGATTTGTAGAATTATCTAGGCATTACTGAAATTGGGGCAGAAAACCTGAAATTCAGGTATCAGTCGACTGCCCTGGGGGCAGTCGACTGGTCCGAAGTGAATTCAGCCCCGAGACCATTTTGTAAGGTTTGCCAGTCGACTGCCTCGGGGGCAGTCGACTGGTCAATAGGTTTAAGGACAAAAGCCATTTTGGATGTTGAAAATTCAAATGTGGATTATAGGATATGACTTTGGATTAAAAGTCTTGATTATAAGTTCATATTCCTTAACTAGAGTGTTACCCCATGATTTAATAAGGTTTTATTGATATTTTTGAAAATCAAGGAAGTTTGATAAGTGATGGAAAGAAGGAAAATTCATCATATTATGGACAAATATTGAAAAGAAAAGAATTGGGGGCGCGTTTCTGAAATTCGGGCCAAGAATTGTGGAATTTCTGGCGCGTTTCTGAAATTCGGCCAGAAAACAGACTTTCAGAGTATCAGTTGACTGGCTGTTTTGGCAGTCAACTGCCCAGGGATGATTTGGGTATCAGCGGCTGGTTTGGGATCCAAATGATAAGAAACAAGTGTATGGGGATTGAGTACATGTTGTTTAGGATCATTGAGGATTGAAAGAACCAATAATTGGGATATTATTGGGGTCTTTTTGATGTATGGCAAAGGGGGAGAGATGTTGGGTTTAAGTGGAAAATCAAACATACCTTTGCTAGAAACCCTAGGTTTAGGGGGAGCATGATTGCTCCATTCTTGGCGTAAGGGGAATCTGGGATAGGTTCTTAAAAAGCCTTTGTAAGTCCAATGTAGGGGGAGCTTGGGAGAAGCTTTAAAAAGCTCGTTTTGGTGAAATTCCTAGTTTGGAGGGCTAGGTGGTGAAAATCCTAACTTGGAGGGTTAAGTGTGGGGAACCTTGGGATAGGTTTTAAAAAGCCCGTTTCGGAAAAGTCCTAACTTGGAGGGTTAGGTGTAGGATGCCTTGGGATAGGATCCATGTATGCATTGCAAATGCATTATTTTTACCATTGACTACTGTTTTGATTTCCCTAACTTAAACGGATTGTCAAACATCAAAAAGGGGGAGATTGTTGGAGCAATCGACCCTAAGATGGTCCGGAGTGACCATAGGTTTGATGTTTGGGCAAAGTGTTTAAGTTAGGTTTTCCCTTGTATTCTTATATATGTATGTTGAGTGTGTAGGTTGTACAGGTTACACATATGGACTTGACTGGACGGCCTCGGTATGGTGAAGGATGGCATGGAGGCAAGCTGGAGGCTTGCGTACGCATCTGAGGGACTTTGGAGAGTAGGGACGATGAGCTGATGGGCGCGAACTTCTAGGCATGCGTGAAGGATGGCATGGAGGTAAGTGGGAGGCTTGCGTGCATCCGAGGGACGGAAGCCGAAGATGAAGAGGGTGCGAAGGCAATAGTCGAGGCTGCGGATGAGGAGTCAGTCGAGTCGTGAGGATTGAGTGCTGTGTGAATGTACTCGGGAAGGGATTCAGCTGGGGACCAGTCGACTGTTCTAGGAGCAGTCGACTGGTAGGTGGCTGGTGAGTTGGCTAAAATTCGAACGTTGGGATGCAACGGTCGAATTTGGCTGGCACCAGTCGATTGCCCTTGGGGCAGTCGACTGGTGGCGAGGGTTTCAGCCTGAGTCCTATTTAAAGAGGACTTCATGGTGGCTGAGTTTCTTGACGAGTTTGGCTTTGGGTAAGAGCCAAACAGTAGTCTTTGTGCTTAGAGCTGTGATTGTGTTTGTGGTGAGGTTTCTCCACCCACAAGGAGCGACGAGGGCTAGCCGGAGGTTATCCGGGGAGTGATCCACCGACGGATTCTTGGATTAGTCACCCGGTCGGGGTGGATACCAAGTAAAAGCGGTTTGTTAGCGTTGTTTGTTTTCTCTATTATTGTTTCCGCTGTGCAACTAACAACGTAGGTACAAGAACGAACCGGAAAATGCTATTCACCCCCCTTCTAGCATAGGAATCGATCCTAACACGTCCGAAGTGTTGTGGCGAGGTTTCTCCACCCACAAGGAGCGACAGATCTAGCCGGAGGTCATCCGGGGGTTGATCCACTGAAGGATTCTTGGATTAGTCACCCGACCGGGGTGGATACCAAGTAAATCAGGTTGTTGGCATTGCTTGTTTCTTATTTACTTTGCATATTATTATTTCCGCTGCGCTAACTACATTGTAGAGATCAAAACAATCAAAAAGTGCTATCACCCCCTCTTAGCACACCATAAACGATCCTTCATTATAGACTCACAAACATAATCAAGGAAACTTGGTTGGAGATTTGCTTTTGATACAAACTTGATTTCAATTGGTTGGACATTCTAATTGAATTTGATTTCACTTGGTTGGAGCATTGTTTTTACAACAGAAAGTTAGTAAATTCATAAGGATTCTTGATTCTGGTTAAGGAATAGACTCTAGTTACGAGAACACCTCCAGGATCAAAGAAATTACATCTGATAGTATCAGAATTTGAAAGGAATGTTTGAAATGAAAGTTTCTGAAAAGTATCAGATATTTTCTGATATCTGATCAGTCCACAGATCGATCAGAATCACTCTGATCGGTCATGGTGACTGATCAAGAGTAGGCCTGATCGGTCCACAGACCAATCAGAAATCTATCAAAAACTTTGGTCAGACCATTCTGTTTGGTTCCTTGATTGATCCGCAGACTGATCAAGGACCTCCCTGATCGGTCATGGTGACCATCAGGAGTTGGGCTGATCGGTCCACAGACCGATCAGCAAGCTCACAGAATCATTTTATCTGGTTCTCTGATCGATCCGCAGACCGATTAAGTACTTCCCTAATCGGTCACGCAGAGCGATCAGAACCTAATCTGACCGATCAGGAGGTCTCCTGATTGGTCTGGGTACTTTGGATCGGATGGTCGATCTGGTTGGTGATCGGTCCACCAACCCATTAAATCACTCTTCCCCTCATTTCCTCCAGCCCTAGCCGCCGTACACTCCTTACTGTGAGTTCCTCTCGCGCAAGTATTCTCTGCATCTTTCCTCTTGCGAGCTCTTTCCTCTCCTGCAAGCTTTTGAGTTTCTCTCTTGCTCAAGCCCTTGAGTTTGTCTCCTGCACAAGTTTCTGTCTCCTGCGTGACCTGTGAGGTCGCGAGCTCTTTCTGCTGCACAAGTTCCTACGAGCAAGTTGTGTGTTCTTCTCTCCCAATCAACCAACTCCAATGGCACCCAAGTGACTTTGATTCTTGTGGTTTTCCTTTACTATTTGTTTCATAACTTGTGATTTTTATGCTAACCATAGTGTTTCATAACTTGTGATTCTTGTGTCGTGCCCTTAAACCCAAATCCGAATCCTATTTTAGTATTTTGGTTGTGTGGTTGCCGTGACCTTAACTTCACTTGATCAAATCAATTTTGTGCTGTGATCCAACCTTGTGCCGTGATCCAACCTTGTGCCGTAATCCAACATTGTGGCATGACCCTCTTTCCCACCTTTAGAAAATCTTCCAAGGGGAAGGCCCTTGCTGAGGGAACCTCAAGGTCTAAAGCTCCTTCATCATCTAGAACTACCCAACCTTCCAGACCTCAACCATCCTCCAGTTCAAGATTTCCCAATGCACATTTCGAACAGGCCTTCCAAAATAGTACCTTCAAACTCCTCCCCTGTCAATCTGTGGACAAATCATTTGTATATGAACACTGTCCATCAGTGAGACAGATTATAGAGAATTATGATCTGGAATCGATACTTTTTATTGATCGGGAAATCAATTTTGATTTGGTTTTAGAATTCTATAACAACCTTGTTAGTGACGGTGGTACGGGGTATACCACCCGAGTCGCCCGAACCAACCTCAATTTTAATTACCCCATTTTCTCTGAGTACCTAGCTTGTCGACGATCGGGTAATAAGTTTCCGCTCTACCCTTGTGTTCCAAATCCTATACCAGCTCCTTTCGATGAAGTCACCCCTGATTCCATCTACGAGTATTTTTTCAGCCACCCCAAGCCGGATGGTCTCGATGAGCTTGCCGTTGACTTCCCCACTTTTGCTGCTCTCAGACTATCCCCAGTTGATTATATCCTCTTTATGATTATCACCAACTGCCTTCTGCCTATTACTTCAAAACCCCTAGCAGAGATCCATCCTTATCACTGCTTGATGCTCTATAGGATGCATTGGCAGCTAGATTTTGACATCATGACGGTCATCTATTTTTCCATTATCGACTATAGTGAGGCCAAGCGCCGTACAGTTTATATGCCCTTCGCTAACATTATTACGTACTGGCTCCAGTCAGTCAGTATTGATGTGCCCAAGGGCAGGACTGTGCCGATGGTTCGGTAAGACTGCAGACTTGGGAGACGCGTGTTTGCCAAGTCTGGCATTAGTGCCGATCCTCATGGCCTTAGGTGGAAGGATGGGAGGGGTCTGGGGGCGCTCCCACGAGCAGCACATATCCAGGTAGCAACAGCTCCAGCTGGACATCAAGGTGCGCCCGCTGTAGTAGAGGACGACTACGAGGTGGACCCAGATCTCAGATGGCAGATCGCCCAGCTCGAGCAGACGTTCGATAACAGATTTCACATGCTAGAGCTCGGGCAGCGGGAGTTTCAGTCTGAGATGCGGTCTGAGATTTCTGGGATACGTACCGATCAGAGGGAGATGTTTGCTGAGTGGCGCATTTGGATGGCTAGTCATCCGCCATAGCCGACATTTCCTGATTTTCCACCATCTAGCAGCACTGCTCCGGAGAGCTTCCTACCTGTCGATGACACCTTGTTCGATCCGATGTAGTCTGATGATCCCGCTGCTCAGGAGTGATACTTTTTACTGTACTCTAATTATGACTACTATTCCATGACTTTATGTAGATGACATTCTGATGGATTTTCTTTGGTTTGGTGACCATTTTTGTCATGATCTATAGGCTTTGTTTACTTTCATATGATGCATATGAATATCTTGACATGACATTTTATTTAATATGCTTATGCTTCTCAATTATTATTTCTTGTTTGTTTTGGGAGAGACCCTCGTTTAAGGGGGAGTTGTTTAAACTTAATAACCAGACCCTTTTCGGTGTTTGACAAAGGGGGAGAGATTGGTTAGTTAAGTTTAGGGTTATTACGAATATAACTATTGTAGGGGGAGGACTCTGATTCCCTTGCAATAGTGATGTTTGATTTCATTTGACTATTTGATTTCATTTGACTTCTGATACATAAACTTAGAATCGGGTTGTCAAATAACAAAAAGGGGGAGATTGTTGATGCAGTCTGACCTGATTGTTGTTTTGGTGTTGACACCGATTTAAGTTTAGGTGAGCAAGATAAGTTTGGCTGAAGTCCTGGTCGGGGACTGGGCACGAGTCCCGGTGAGTGAAGCCGGGTGAAAGGAAACCCTGGTGAGTGAAGCCGGGTCCTAGCGAGTGAAGCTTGGTGAAGGAAACCCTGGTAAGTGAAGCCATGTCCTAGCGAGGGAAGCTAGGTTGAACAAAGTCTCGGTGAGTGAAGCTGGGCATGAAGTCTTGGTCCGGGGGATTGAGCATGAGTCAGCCAAGTGGCTAGATCGGTCTGGAGTCTGATCTTGAGTTGGCACGAGCTCCCTTGTTAATAGATCGGTCTGGTGACCGATCCAGGGAGTCTGATCGTTCTGGTGAACGATCAGAAATAGAACATAAACATTCTGTGTGGTTTTTGATCGTTCTGGTGAACGATCAGAGAGAGATCAGAAGTTTTCTGTAAGAAACCCTGATTGGTCTGTCTGACCGATCAGGGCCATCCTGACCGATCAGGATGGCTCCTGATCAGTCAGGGAGTGACCTGATCGGTCACTATGACCGATCAGGATGGCTCCTGATCGGTCACTATGACCGATCAGGATGGCTCCTGATCGGTCAGGGAGTGACCTGATCGGTCACTATGACTGATCAGGCGCTAACCTGATTGGTCAAGTGACCGATCAGGTTAGGGAGCTGGTGGGAGCTGGCGGAAATTCCAGTGAGCTGATGGATCGATCTGGTGACCGATCCTCGATCTCTGATCGGTCAGTGTGACCGATCAGAGTTTCACTGGATCGATCAGGCCCATCACTGATCGGTCTCTTTAATCGATCAGTGCCTTGCTGGAAATCATCTGAAGGTTCTATGGTTGAGGATCGGTCTAGTGACCGATCCCTTATCTCTAATAGGTCAGGGTGACCGATCAGATCCTTGTTGGTCAATGATCGGTTGGAAGGGTAACTGATCGGTCAGGGTGACCGATCAGTGTCTGATAATTTGAATCGTTGTCAGATTTCCTGATCACGTCTGATTTCTCTCTGATTTCTTTCTGATACCTACTGATTTATTTTTGATTTGCTGTACTAATCCTCTGACGAGTGTGCAGGTGGTACAGGGATGACACAAACAAAGAAGGAGGGTCAATTGACGACTTTCACTTTGGGCAGGTTTGCTGTTTTCCATTCGTAGGATTCAACGGCTTCTGGTGCGGGCTGGCAACTGTCTGGCGGGAGCTGCCGGCTGACTTGAGGCTCGGTTGATGAGGTTTCAGTGGACTGAGCCCAGTAGAGGTCAGTGTGACGGAGCTGTGTTTAGAGGTTGCAGACGCGCCTGGTGACGAGCTGGTTGCAGACGTGCCTGGTGATGACCTGATGATGAGCAGAGGCTTAAAAGAAGGCTGGCGAAGGAGAGACAGAATTTTGAATCTGTTGAGAACTTTGTGAGTCGATCAGCAAGCAGACACGAAGAGCTGAAGGTTCTTGCGTGAGGGTTGTGCTGGGTTGAGCTCGGTGAAGTGTTCTCTTCTTTGTGCTTTCTGTGCTCGCGCTCTGTAAGATTTCTCAAGTCTCTGTGCTTAATCATATATTCTCTTGAGATTGTTATGGAGAGGTTTCTCCACCGAGAAGGAGATTGTTTCATCCGGATTTCCGGGGCTTGATCTGCCAATGATCAAGGGATCGCCCACCTCACGGGCACGCCAAGGAGTAGGGGCAAGTTATCCCCGAACCTTGTAAACCCTCTTTCTTAGCGGCTGGTTTTCTGTTTGTCTTTCTGTTTCTGTATTTCTGTGTTTTCTTCCGCTGCTAACCCTAATCGCAGAAACAAAAAAGAAGCCAAACTTTAAGTGTCTGGCTATTCACAGCCCCCTCTCTAGCCATCCATGGTCCAACATATCCCACCGCCAAGTTCGCTGGTTCGGATCAGGTTTGACTGCTTGTGAGGTGCCCCATAAGCTATCAGGCACCCGAGAACCATGTATAAAAGGGGGTTCTACCCCTCTGCTCAAAACATCATGTTTCACATCTGTTTAATCATTTGTGTGAAGCAAAAGCACTAAGTTGAAGCTCTGCGACCAAGGAGGCTCCAGGAGGAAGTGTGTTGCACTTTGGACTTTCGGATTGGCTGGATCTTTGTTTCTGTTGATTTGTTTTTTGTTTACAAGTTATCTTTCAGTTTATCATTTTGTACTGGTAAATCATACTGTAAGATGGGTATTCTCTGCTTTTGGAAATTCTGAAAAGGAGACCACTAGTGGACTCACACCGAGTACACAGGCCTTGGACGTACTAACCATAGGGGGTTGGGAACCAACTAAATAAATCCCCTGTGTTTGCTGTGATTGTCTTTTACATTTATTATTCCACTGTGCTACTATCGATCCGATTACGAAGTTAAATGAACAAAAGATGAAATGAAGCAGGAGTTGATATTCACCCCTCCCCCCTCTACCGACGCCACCGATCCTACAACCTTTTGCCAACTGACTCCTTTGGTTGGACTTTTACTTGGCCTCCGAGACTACCAGATCTCAAGACGTCCATACCTTGACCCATCTCTACTTCTGTTCGCAGTCCTCGCTCGGTTAAGTCTCTTGCCCGATCTTCCGGATCAGGTCTTTGGTGCCCAGTCCCCGACCAAGTCTTCTTGCCCAATTTCTCGAACCAGGTCTTTGTGCCCAACCCTCGGTCTGGTCTTCAGTTCCCAGCCCTCGGCCAGGACATCATGCCCAGTCCATGACCAGGACTTTATGCTCAACCCTACAGGTCAAAACTTAGTGCCTAGTTCAACTAGGACTTTCTTGTATACTTAATAAAACACATTAGATCACCAATAATACTTAACTTTGAACCCTTTGCCAATATCAAAACAAGGTGCAATATGGTGCTTTCGGCATCAACAATCTCCCCCTTTTTGATTTATGGCAACACAATTCAAAGTTAAGTAAAAATTATAACAATTAAGAAAGAAAGTTTAAAACCAATGAAGTATTGCAGTTTTGAATAGAATAATGTTTAAAACCAATGCAATTTTGAACAAAATAAAGTTTCCTCTTTATTTCTGATACTCCCCCTAAATAATTTATAAAACACTTAATTTTGACCTTTTCCTCCCCCTTTGACATATATCAAAAACATACATGGGTGGAAAAAAAATTCTATGAGAGATTTTTTAGTTTTTCAAAATAACTTTAAGTAAAGGATTTCACAACTTTTCCAAAAATAGGTTTGAAACATCGATTTTAAACATGCTACAATACTTTTAAAAAATACTTTGATTGGATGTTTTGAAAATTTATATTTTAAGTATTTTGAAAATGCATGTAGCTCCCACTTAATCTGAAATTTTCCCCCTAAAGCTTTTGAACACATGCAATTTTCACTTTAAAAAAAAGTAAGTATAATTTTTAAAAAGTGTTTGAAAAGCTTCTGAGCAAAAGAAATTCTAAATTTAATGTGAAAATATTTTTGAAAACATGGAGTTTTTCCTTTAAAAAAACTTTCTTTCAGAGCAAAGTCTATTTTTCAAAGTGATTTTAAAGGGAAAATTTTGATTTTTATCTTTACTTTTTCTAGTCTCCCCTTTTACCATATATCAAAAAAATATTTGCAATAGATATTCTTTGAAAGAATATTTAATTTTCTCAACTCTCCCCCTTTTTGAAAAAAAGTATGATTAAGGAGAAGATAAAAAAAACTGAGTATCAGAGCCTATGAACCAAGTTGATATTCCTATTGAGTCCAAGCATGGTAAGCTAAAAAGGGCTTAAAACATTAATGATTTTAAGTCTAAGCATGACACAATAAGTCTAAGATCAGATCTTTTAGCCACCTATTGCTGATTCCAAGTATGGTTTGAGTCTAAGCATGGGTCAATAGATCTAAGTTCAGAACTTTTAGCCGCCTATTGTTGATTCTAAGTATGATTTGAGTCAGTCTATGTTCAAACTTTTAGCCACCTATTTTTAATCCTCAAGATAAAGGAGAATAAAATTTCTTAAGTAAAGGATAAATTTTCTTTATAAATAGAAAAAAATCCCAAGTAGAAAGACTTTTGAAAGAGTTTTCTAAGAGGAGTATTTAGAAAAATATTTACACTTAAGTAACATGCTCCCCCTTAAATTATGATTCTCTCCCTATCATCTTGAAAGTTTGCATATTTTTTTTGAAGATGATTTTTGAAGCAAAATTGAAAAGATTTTTAAAAACAAATATTTTGAGGGGTCCTTTTTTTAAAAAAAAATAATTATCCTTTTTTAGAAAATATTATAAGAAATTCTAATTACTTAAGAAAGAAAATTTGAAAATCTAAGTACTTTATTGATTTGAATTTTTTTAAATCTGACACAATCCTAGGAACCTTGTTGACCACAAGAAGAACTTTCCTATATGTCTTAGAGATTTTCCAATCGAAATAATGTATTTTCAATATGTGTATTTAATTTTTGAAAAATAATAAATTTCTTGGTTTGGATTCCTCTGCAATCTGACACAATCCTAGAAAATCTTGTTAACTACAAGGAAAACATTCCTATGTATCTTAGACATTTTGCCAAACTCAAGCAATTTTCCAAAAATTTTCAGACACGTTCAAAAGATGAAATGATTTTTTTAAAAAATATTTTGAAAAATGAGAATATTGTATTTTCAATGTGTTTTTGAAAAGATAGTGCTATTTGAAAATATATTATTTTTGAAACTTCTAATACTTCTTTTAATTTAAACTCCCCCTAAACCTGACACAGTCCTAGGAGAATTGTTGATCATAAGTTGATCTTCCTCTAAGTTTAGGGTTTGATTCAAACAAAATGAATTTTAAAAAAATTAAAAAAATAGTAAGTTTAGAAAAAAAACTTTTGAAAACTACTTGTATTTAACGATTTGAAAAACAAATTCTGCTTTTTTTCTCCTTTTGAAAAGGTAAACAATATAAAGAACTGCAAAAGAGAAATTCTATATTAAAAATAATTTGGAAAAATATCACAGGAGATATAAATAGAATAGATTTTTTTAAAAAAAATACTCACGTTCAATATATATACATATATATATATATAAATATCAAAGCCCGGGCTGTAAACATTTTTCTAAGTAAAAAAAATCTAAGTGAAACCCAAGGTGACTTTTGCAAAACTTATTTTTCAAAAATAAATGATTGTCCAAACGAATTTTTTGTATAGAAAACTTTGCAAAAATTTGATTAAATAATTTTCAGGTAAGCGAACAAAAGTAACCTAAAGCATTAAATGAATAAGTTTATGTACAATGTTTTAAAAAATTAAATTTTAGGTTGAAAAGTTAAATTTAATTTTTGAAGATTTTGAAATTAATTAAAAAGTTAAATTTGAATTTTGAAAAAATTATTTATGTTTTGAAATTTAAATTTTAAGTTAAGTTTAGATTTTTGAGAAAGTTAAATTTTAAAATTAAATTTTTAATTTTGAAATTAATTATTACTATTTAAATTCTGAAAAATTAAGTTAAGCTTAAATTTTGAAAAAGATTTAATTTCAAAATTAAATTAATTATTAAGGTTTAAGAATTTTAGAATTTTAAATAAGGTAAAATTTTTAAATTTGATTCATTAATTTAAAAGTGAAATTAATTAAATTTGTGGAGTTAGTTGGGTTGGACTAATCATTTTATCTCCTAAGCATCTCACCTATTTCTAAATGACAAAACAGGATATCCTTATCTGTTTTATGAGATGCATTAAATTTTATCTTTGAATTTATGTTAAAAACTATGATTTGATAGAACCTTGAGTTAGTTTCAAGTTTATCAAGTAGTAGATTGAAAATAAACTTCAATAATCGGCTTCTAGGTCTTGGCGTGGTACAGAGGCTTTCTTGGTTATTGGAGCAACGACCCTTTCCTAGATAAAACCTTTTAATAAACTGCATTTTCATGTTACTCTTTGAGAAACCTTGGTCAAACTAGTTGTAACGACCCGGCCCATTTGGCGACCCCTTATTTTTCTGTGGGTCGTCGACCGTCGACCGTGTCGTTACCTTACTAGGTCTTTCCACCCATGACCAGTGGATTTTCACCTTCCCCAGGATTCGAACTCTAGACCTCCAAGCTAAAGTACTATAGTTTATGAATTATGGTAACCAATTGAGCTTAATGACACTCTCTTGCTAACTTTGACCTTATAGGGCCATTACGTTGACTTTACTGATGGGTCAGCCAAAATAAAAAAAACTCTAATTTTATTGGCTTTGCCAGGATTTGACTCCTAGACCTCTTAGTTGTAATACTGAAGCACTAACCATCAGCCCTACAACACTTTTTGTTTTACACTGACACCTATCGACTGATATCCTGCCAATTGACTGGTGCAGTTGACTGCACCTGGGATTCACTCTCCCGAATGTTTCTGTTCCCTTGACCAGTCGACTGATACCTGCATCAATTGACTGATACGCCTGGAACTGCAGTTTCCAGGTTTCAGAAACACCGTTCAAGTATAGATATACATTCTAATTCAACTACACAACATGATTATAGGCTCACAAACATAATAACCATAATCATATATACTCCATTTGCATGCATTTCAAACTCCACATTAACTACTCAAACTTAAAGTCTTTGCGGAAGTAAACTACTAACATAAACTCAAAAGAAAATACTCATAAAGTTCTATTGTTTAGAGTTTTAAATGCTAAACAAAACTCATCCCGAAGGATCCTACTCCACGGTTCCACCGCCACTGACATGAATCATCCATCCTCGTGCCGCCTTGCCTTACATCTTCCCTTTACCTTTATCTGTAGTAAAAGGATGCAACTATAATTAAATAGCTTAGTAAGTAGATACCTATCACACAAAAACATGCAATCAATTTCAAACATGCTCTTGGTCAAGAATGCTTGCTTTTAAACATATGTACTGAAAATGCTATGCTTAAAATGAATAAGCTCACGAATACACTTGTAGCAAATGTTTGCATTTGGAAACTTTGCTTGAAATGAAAAATGTGTAACATGCTTGAAATGATTTCTTGCTTTTGAAAAACTTGAAACTCATACACCTATACTTCTTATACTTCTAAATAATAAACATCCCCCTTTGGGCCCGGCATAGTACCAATGCGCGCATCCCTAATAGGTTCGGGATAGCTAGCCACCAAATCCTAATAGAGCGTCTACTAGCTTGCCTAGTTTTAAGGGCCTTGTGCCCTGGGCCTTGTGCTCGGTATATGCCACTTAGAAAGTAATATATTTAACTTGTACTCATGCTTATACTTAACTTGCTTAACTTAGCACATATCTTGCACATAGGAAGTAGGGTTCCTAAAACTTGCTTTTGGGACTTCTTAAAGCCTTGGTTTTGTACTCCTCAAGGCACCTTGCGTGCCATGATCCCAAAACTTGCTTTTGGGCAATTCAAGACCTTGGTTTTCACCCTATACATTCCATCGAACACCTTGCGTGCCAAAAATCCCAAAATCTACTTTCGGCAAATCAAGACCTTGGTCTTGCTATACTAGGATCACATCATACAAAAGACTTGAAAATCATGTTTAAAACTCATTAGAGAACTACTTTTACTGCAGGTGAGAGATCTACTTACATCCTTACGCTTAGAACTCACTATACCGACGTAGGATTTAGCATGGTACTCCTCGTGCACTTCCTTCGCAGGATCCGGATCTTGAGCGCAAGAAAAGAAGTGGAGAAACCCTTGTTCCTTTCTTGTTTTCGGCAAGGAAGAAGATGAATGAGAAAACTCTTGGTTTTCTCTTCTTCTATTCCTTTATATACTAAGTGGAAGTTGAAGCATCACTTATAAAAAATGCTTACTATCACTTATCTAATATCGATTCCATATTTTAACAAAATAATCACTAGCTCAATTTGAAACTTGCTCTGGGCACAGATGAGCTAACCGATTAAACTTCTTCACTACTTCATCCACGGATAAGTCTCCTTGTCTGAACTCCGCAATTCATCGTAATGCTTGTTGGTTACTTACATGTGAAAATATTCTTCAAAGAACTCAGTCTCGAAGTCGACCCATGTCCTCTGGCTGACATTTCTCTTGGCCTTAACTTTCTCCCACCACATCCTAGCATCTCCCGTAAGTCAGAAAGATGCACACTTTATCTTCTCTATCTCATGCCAGTCCAGTAGCTCTACTATGCTTTCCAACGTTTTGAACCATGCTTGAGCATCCCATGGTTCGCTTGTGCCTGAGAAGTTCCCTGGCTTTAGTTTCTACCACTGGATGAGGTATGCTCCTTGCCTTACCCCCTTGCCAGGACTACAGATGTAACCGATGGATCTTCGGTCACAACTGGTGCCACTACATTCTCCACCGGTGGGGTAATGGGAGTGGTCTGCTAGTTAGCCATTAGGGTGGCAATAACTTACTATTGTTCTACTAACTGTCTCTGTAAATGAGCCATCACCTCTAAGTGATTTGGTGGGAGTACTAACTATGTTGCCTTTTTCCCTCTAGGAGCTCGCTCCTCATTTTCGGCCTTTCTAGGACGCCATCTTGACATTCTCTTACTCTATATCATAAAGAGACTCTGTTGCCTCTTGCCCTCTAGGAGCTCGCTCCTTATTTTGGGCCTTTCCAGGACGTTCTCTTGACATTCTCTTACTCTATATCTTAAAGAGAGTAATGACATTACTTCGATAAGGACATTTCATCAATAAGGACATTTCATTACTTCAATATCATCCTACTCATATCATCATGCTCATATGTCATATGTCATATAATCATACTATCATCATACTCACATCATACTATCATCATACTTATATAGCATATGTCATATCATCATACTATCATTATACTCATCATCATACTATCATCATACTCATATCATCATACTCATATAGCATATGTTATATCATGTCATCTTACTCATATAACATATACTGATTATGCACATAATAGCATATGTTACGACTAACAGTCAAATAAAGACATGTATATAAAAACTAAACATATGCACTTTCTTACTTGGTATGAGGCAAGACGGATGCTTGATGTCAGTGTGGCAGAAGGGCGGAACTTGCTCTGATACCAAACCTGTAACGATCCTCTTTTGCTAACTTTGACCATATAGGGCCATTACGTTGACTTTACTAATAGGCCAACCAAAATAAAAAAAAAACTCTAATTTTATTGGCTTTGCCAAGATTTGACTCCTAGACCTCGTAGTTGTAAGACTGAAGCACTAACCATCAGCCCTGCAACACTTTTTGTTTTACATTGGCACCAGTCGACTGATATCCTGCCAGTTGACTGGTGCAGTTGACTGCACTTGGGATTCACTCGCCCGAATGTTTCTGTTCCCTCGACCAGTCGACTGATACCTGCATCAGTCTACTGATACGCCTGGAACTGCAGTTTCCAGGTTTCAGAAACACCGTTCAAGTATAGATATACATTCTAATTCAACTACACAACAAGATTATAGACTCACAAACATAATAACCATAATCATATATACTCCATTTGCATGCATTTCAAACTCCACATTAACTACTCAAACTTAAAGTCTTTGCGGAAGTAAACTACTAACATAAACTCAAAAGAAAATACTCATAAAGTTCTATTGTTTAGAGTTTTAAATGCTAAACAAAACTCATCCCGAAGGATCCTACTCCACGGTTCCACCGCCACTGACATGAATCATCCATCCTTGTGCCTCCTTGCCTTACATCTTCCCTTTACCTTTATCTACAGTAAAAGGATGCAACTATAAGCAAATAGCTTAATAAGTAGATACCTATCTCACAAAAACATGCAATCAATATCAAACATGCTCTTGGTCAAGAATGCTTGCTTTTAAACATATGTACTGAAAATGCTATGCTTAAAATGAATAAGCTCATGAATACACTTGTAGCAAATGTTTGCATTTGGAAACTTTGCTTGAAATGAAAAATGTGTAACATGCTTGAAATGATTTCTTGCTTTTGAAAAACTTGAAACTCATACACTTATACTTCTTATACTTCTAAATAATAAACATCCCCCTTTGGGCCCGGCATAGTACCAATGCGCGCATCCCTAATAGGTTCGGGATAGCTAGCCACCAAATCCTAATAGAGCGTCTACTAGCTTGCCTAGTTTTAAGGGCCTTGTGCCCTGGGCCTTGTGCTCGGTATATGCCACTTAGAAAGTAATATATTTAACTTGTACTCATGCTTATACTTAACTTGCTTAACTTAGCACATATCTTGCACATAGGAAGTAGGGTTCCTAAAACTTACTTTTGGGACTTCTTAAAGCCTTGGTTTTGTACTCCTCAAGGCACCTTGCGTGCCATGATCCCAAAACTTGCTTTTGGGCAATTCAAGACCTTGGTTTTCACCCTATACATTCCATCGAACACCTTGCGTGCCAAAATCCCAAAATCTACTTTCGGCAAATCAAGACCTTGGTCTTGCTATACTAGGATCACATCATACAAAAGACTTGAAAATCATGTTTAAAACTCATTAGAGAACTACTTTTACTGCAGGTGAGAGATCTACTTACATCCTTACGCTTAGAACTCACTATACCGACGTAGGATTTAGCATGGTACTCCTCGTGCACTTCCTTCGCAGGATCCGGATCTTGAGCGCAAGAAAAGAAGTGGAGAAACCCTTGTTCCTTTCTTGTTTTCGGCAAGGAAGAAGATGAATGAGAAAACTCTTGGTTTTCTCTTCTTCTATTCCTTTATATACTAAGTGGAAGTTGAAGCATCACTTATAAAAAATGCTTACTATCACTTATCTAATATCGATTCCATATTTTAACAAAATAATCACTAGCTCAATTTGAAACTTGCAACTAATCCTTATCTTAGATCTTGGGTTCGAGTCCCTACTCCGACCCTTTTAAAAGAAAATTTTAATTTCTTTTTGTTTATTTTGGAAAAAAATTCTGAAAAATTTAGGTGTTACAATTTTCCCTACCTTATGGAAAGTTCGTCCTCGAACTTAGAATTACTCTGGATACTTTTGCCTCATGCTATCTTCTGTTTCCCAAGTTGCCTCTTCATGCTTCTGGTTTAGCCATAGAACCTTCATTAGGGGTATCTCTTTATTCCTCAGTTTCTTGACTGTTCGATCTATTATCTGAATAGGTCGACTTTCATAACTGAGATCTTCGTGAACTAGTACCGTCTGTGGCTCAATCACTTGGTTGGCATCGGGAACATGTTTCTTTAGCATTGAGACATGGAACACATTGTGAATGGCTGACATCTCTGGAGGTAGCTCTAACTCATAAGCTACCTTGCCAACTCTTTTCGTTACTAGGTAGGGTCCTATGTAACGAGGACTTAGCTTACCCTTCTTGCCAAATCTCATTACTCCTTTCATGGGGGCTACTTTGAGGAAAACTGTATCCCCAACTTCGAACTCTAGTGGTCTACGCCGCACATCGGCATAACTCTTCTGCCTACTCTGAGCAGTTTCTATTCTTTGGCGGATGCTCTTTATAGCTTCCGTGGTATCCTCAATAAGATCAGCCTGAAACCCCATTTCTTTCTTCTCACTACCTTCATACCAACAGATAGGAGATCTGCACTTCCTACCATAAAGAGCTTCATAAGGCGCCATACCAATAGTAGCTTGGTAACTGTTATTGTAGGCGAACTCAGCTAAACATAAGTACTTGCACCAACTGCCCTTGAAATCGAATGCACAAGCTCTGAGCATATATTCTAAAACTTGATTTACTCTTTCTGTCTGCCCATCAGTCTGAGGATGGAAAGTTGTGCTAAACTTCAGTTTGGTGCCAAGTGCTGTCTATACACATTCCCAAAAATGCGAAGTGAAACGACCATTTCTGTCGGAGATAATGGTCTTCGGAACTCCATGCAGTCGGATCACTTCCTGAACATATAACTGGGCTAGTCTTTCAAGGGAGTAGGACACTTTAATTGCCAAGAAATGGGCAGACTTGGTCAATCTGTCTACAATTACCTAGATAGCATCATAGCCATTTGTTGTCTTGGGTAGACCAACAATGAACTCCATGGCTATGTCTTCCCATTTCCACTCCGGAATCTGTATGGGCTGTAGGACTCCTCCTGGCCTCTGGTGTTCTGCTTTCACTCTTTGCACGTCAGGCAGGTACTGACATACTTAGCTACATCTCTTTTCATTCCAGACCACCAAAATCTTCTTTTCAAATCCTGGTACATTTTGGTAGAACCAGGATGCATAGAGTAGGGAGTTCTATGGGCTTCCTCAAGAATCATCTTTCTTAGCTCCTCACTGCTAGGGACGCATAGATGGTCTCCATAATAGAGTATTCTACTGTCATATACTCTAAACTCTTTACTTTCTCCTTCTTGCATCTCTTGCATGATCCTTTGAATATCAGAATCTTGCTCTTGCTTTCTCTGTATATCCTCAAGTAGAGTTGACTCTAGTGTCAATACTAAGAGTTGCTCATCTACGATCTCCACTCCATAATCTACTATCTCTTTCTGTAATGGTGGTGACAGTGATGACAGGGACATCAAAGTTGCACAAGTTTTTCTACTTAACGCGTCAGCCACCCTATTTGCTTTGCCGGGGTGGTAGAGAATCTCACAGTCATAATCTTTAACTAACTCCAGCCACCTTCGCTGTCTCATATTAAGGTCCTTCTGAGTGAAGAAATACCTCAGACTCTGGTGATCTGTGTAAATCCTGCACTGGCCTCCGTATAGGTAATGTCTCCACATTTTGAGGGCGAAGACTACGACGGCTAACTCAAGATCATGAGTAGGGTAGTTCTTTTCATAATCCTTGAGTTGTCGGGAGGCATAAGCAATGACCTTGCCTTCTTGCATGAGTACAGCTCCTAGTCCCAACTTTGAGGCATCACTGTATATGTCAAAACTTCTATCACTTTCTGGAACTGTAAGAATGGGAGCACTTGTCAATCTCTTCTTCAACTCAATAAAACTCCGCTCACAGTCTTCAGTCCATTCGTACTTCTTATTCTTTCTGGTAAGGGCAGTTAGTGGAGAAGCTATCTTGGAGAAGTCCTCCACGAATCTTCTGTAGTACCCTACTAAACCCAAAAAGCTCCTGATCTCACTAGCATTCTTTGGTCGACCCCAATTACTAACTGCATCAATCTTGGCGGGGTCTACCATAATACCTTCCTTGGAAATGATGTGGCCTAGGAAAGTCACTCGATCAAGCCAAAATTCACACTTTGAAAACTTGGCATATAACTTCTACTGTTATAATGTCTTCAACATTACCCTAAGATGTTCATCATGTTCTTGAAGACTTTGACGAACTTATCAAGAAACTCCTTGAATACCCGATTCATTAGATTCATGAACGTTGTAGGGGCATTTGTCAATTCAAAAGGGCATGACCATAAACTCGTAGTGCCCATACCGTGTTCGAAAGGTCGTTCTTGGCACATCACTCTCCTTGACCTTGAGTTGATGGTAACCTGACCGCAAATCTATCTTGGAGAACACGATTGCCCCTTTTCAACTGATCAAACAAATCATCTATCCTCGGCAAAGGATATCTGATCTTGATAGTCACCTTATTTAGGGCTTGATAATCTATGCACATTCGCATAGATCCCGCTTTCTTCTTGACGAACAACATAGGAGTTCCACAGGGTGAATGACTAGGGCGGATAAAACCCTTGTCGAGCAACTCCTGTAATTGTTCCTACAGCTTCCTCAATTCTACTGGCGCCATACGATACAGTGCCTTTGAAATTGGGTTAGTCCCTGGAGCCAACTTAATTTCAAACTCAATTTCTTGATTGGGAGGCAGTCCTGGTAACTCTTCAGGAAACACCTCCGGATAGTCACAAACCACTCGTACTTCTTCTTTCTTTAACTCTTCTCTTCACCTTGCATTTACTATATGTTCTAAATAACCAGAACATCCATTATCTAACATCTTGTGAGCTTGTAGGTTAGAAAGAAACCTTTTTGTCTTTCTCTTTGTGTCTACGACAACTCGAATGGAAGTTCTGCTTCTGGTGTGAACTTTACTCTTCTTTTGTGGTATTCCATGGAGGCACTATACTTGCTCAAGAAATCCATCCCTAAAATGATATCGTAATCCTTCATCTCAAGGACTACTAAATCACAAAAGAGTTTTTGGTTGGAATCCGAATTAATATAGCTCTTAGCCACTGAGTAGATGCCATGACCTCTCCCGAAGGTAAGGTTCTTAAGAACTTCATCATTCAACATTTCTGGTGGCCTTTATACTATTTAAGTAGTACTCAGTGATCAAAGCACTACTTATCAGTTCTTCGGAGGTTTGCGGCCTCTTAACACCGCTGGCCACATTTAATGCAATATCAGGCCTTAACATCTTTAGCATTAGTCTGACTCTCTCTTTTCCTATGCTAACTAGCTCTGGGCACAGATGAGCTAACCGATTAAACTTCTTCACTGCTTCATCCACGGATAAGTCTCCTTGTCTGAACTCCGCAATTCATCGTAATGCTTGTTGGTTACTTACATGTGAAAATATTCTTCAAAGAACTCAGTCTCGAAGTCGACCCATGTCCTCTGGCTGACATTTCTCTTGGCCTTAACTTTCTCCCACCACATCCTAGCATCTCCCGTAAGTCAGAAAGATGCACACTTTATCTTCTCTACCTCATGCCAGTCCAGTAGCTCTACTATGCTTTCCAACGTTTTGAACCATGCTTGAGCATCCCATGGTTCGCTTGTGCCTGAGAAGTTCCCTGGCTTTAGTTTCTACCACTGGATGAGGTATGCTCCTTGCCTTACCCCCTTGCCAGGACTACAGATGTAACCGATGGATCTTCAGTCACAACTGGTGCCACTACATTCTCCACCGGTGGGGTAATGGGAGTGGTCTGCTAGTTAGCCATTAGGGTGGCAATAACTTACTATTGTTCTACTAACTGTCTCTGTAAATGAGCCATCACCTCTAACTGATTTGGTGGGAGTACTAACTATGTTGCCTTTTTCCCTCTAGGAGCTCGCTCCTCATTTTCGGCCTTTCTAGGACGCCATCTTGACATTCTCTTACTCTATATCATAAAGAGACTCTGTTGCCTCTTGCCCTCTAGGAGCTCGCTCCTTATTTTGGGCCTTTCCAGGACGTTCTCTTGACATTCTCTTACTCTATATCTTAAAGAGAGTAATGACATTACTTCGATAAGGACATTTCATCAATAAGGACATTTCATTACTTCAATATCATCCTACTCATATCATCATGCTCATATGTCATATGTCATATAATCATACTATCATCATACTCACATCATACTATCATCATACTTATATAGCATATGTCATATCATCATACTATCATTATACTCATCATCATACTATCATCATACTCATATCATCATACTCATATAGCATATGTTATATCATGTCATCTTAACTCTAATTTTATTGGCTTTGCCAAGATTTGACTCCTAGACCTCGTAGTTGTAAGACTGAAGCACTAACCATCAGCCCTGCAACACTTTTTGTTTTACATTGGCACCAGTCGACTGATATCCTGCCAGTTGACTGGTGCAGTTGACTGCACCTGGGATTCACTCGCCCGAATGTTTCTGTTCCCTCGACCAGTCGACTGATACCTGCATCAGTCTACTGATACGCCTGGAACTGCAGTTTCCAGGTTTCAGAAACACCGTTCAAGTATAGATATACATTCTAATTCAACTACACAACAAGATTATAGACTCACAAACATAATAACCATAATCATATATACTCCATTTACATGCATTTCAAACTCCACATTAACTACTCAAACTTAAAGTCTTTGCGGAAGTAAACTACTAACATAAACTCAAAAGAAAATACTCATAAAGTTCTATTGTTTAGAGTTTTAAATGCTAAACAAAACTCATCCCGAAGGATCCTACTCCACGGTTCCACCGCCACTGACATGAATCATCCATCCTTGTGCCTCCTTGCCTTACATCTTCCCTTTACCTTTATCTACAGTAAAAGGATGCAACTATAAGCAAATAGCTTAATAAGTAGATACCTATCTCACAAAAACATGCAATCAATATCAAACATGCTCTTGGTCAAGAATGCTTGCTTTTAAACATATGTACTGAAAATGCTATGCTTAAAATGAATAAGCTCATGAATACACTTGTAGCAAATGTTTGCATTTGGAAACTTTGCTTGAAATGAAAAATGTGAAACATGCTTGAAATGATTTCTTGCTTTTGAAAAACATGAAACTCATACACTTATACTTCTTATACTTCTAAATAATAAACATCCTCCTTTGGGCCCGGCATAGTACCAATGCGTGCATCCCTAATAGGTTCGGGGTAGCTATCCATCGAATCCTAATAGAGCGTCTACTAGCTTGCTTAGTTTTAAGGGCCTTGTGCCCGGTACATGCCACTTAGAAAGTAATATATTTAACTTGTACTCATGCTTATACTTAACTTGCTTAACTTAGCACATATCTTGCACATAGGAAGTAGGGTTCCAAAAACTTACTTTTGGGACTTCTTAAAGCCTTGGTCTTGTACTCCTCAAGGCACCTTGCGTGCCATGATCCCAAAACTTACTTTTGGGCAATTCAAGACCTTGGTTTTCACCCCATACATTCCATCGAACACCTTGCGTGCCAAAAATCCCAAAATCTGCTTTTGGCAAATCAAGACCTTGGTCTTGCTATACTAGGATCACATCATACAAAAGTCTTGAAAATCATGTTTAAAACTCATTAGTGAACTACTTTTACTGTAGGTGAGAGATCTACTTACATCCTTACACTTAGAACTCACTATACCGACGTAGGATTTGGCGTGGTACTCCTTGTCCACTTCCTTCGCACGATCCGGATCTTGAGCGCAAGAAAGGAAGTGGAGAAACCCTTATTCCTTTCTTGTTTTCGGCAAGGAAGAAGATGAATGAGAAAACTCTTGGTTTTCTCTTCTTCTATTCCTTTATATACTAAGTGGAAGTTGAAGCATCACTCATAAAAAATGCTTACTATCACTTATCTAATATTGATTCCATATTCTAACAAAATAATCACTAGCTCAATTTGAAACTTGCAATTAACCCTTACCTTAGATCACGGGTTCGAGTCCTTACACCGACCCTTTTAAAAGAAAATTTTAATTTCTTTTTGTTTATTTTGGAAAAAAATTCTGAAAAATTTAGGTGTTACACTAGTCGAGGATGTGGCGAGGTAGCATCAGCTAGTTCCACCTAACTAAAAAGACTAAATATGGTACATGTTACCCTACCTGACTCCTTAGATAGGCTTCCCTAACATACTATCATCTCGCCCCACCCTAATAATGGGTTGTACAAGTTTCAATCAAGTCAGGTCCTTATCTAACCATTTCTACTCCTATGATTGAAAAAAAATCTTTAAGTAAAATCACAATGAGGGAAAATTTCTGGATTTTCTAAGTTAGCAAGATTATTAATTAATTTTTCTAGTTTATCAATTTTAATTTTCAAAATCTCATTTTCTTATCTTAATTTTATAAAATTTGAATTAATTAATTTACATGATTTAATTATGTTACATGAGCATGCATCCATACCTAAATTTGACCAAGAGTGATTAAGTAAGACATTAGCATCTATTGTAAAAATTGGATTTTCATATAAAGTAAATTTACCCATCTTGGTTGGTTGTCCTGGATACTTGGGTCTTCTTTCTGTGCATTATCTTTTTAGTGTCTAAACTTCTGACATTTGAAGCATTGGATGTGACTCTTGTCCTTTCATGCTCTTGGGTTCTTTCGTCGTCGTCGGTGGTGTCATTCATATCTTACAAGTAGGACACTTATTTTTATAGTGCCCTCTCTCCCTGCATTTGAAACAAATTATATGATTTTGGAAGTTTGAATTTACAATTTTACCTTTTGAATCCCCATTAGGAATCTCCCCCTTGACAGTTGCCATCTCGGATCTAGACTCATGTTTTGATTCTGGTTCAAATTCAGCTTCAGATTCGAGTTCCGACTCTATCTTGACTATTTGTGCTTGTACTGAGAGTGCTAGATAGCTCACTTGAGCTTGTTCTTCATCGTTTGATTCTTCCAATGATTCGGACAACACACCTTCTAAGTCCTCAATGTCAGAAGTCTCTTCATGTAGGTCAATCAGCTTTTCCCAAATCTCTTTGGCATAGTTGAAGGATCTAATCCGTTTCAATTCTTCTTTGGTCAGGCCACATTGTAGGATTATTGTTGCCTTGGCATCAGTCTCAATCTTCCTCAGAGTTGGTGTAACGCCCCAAAATTTTCCCATATGAAATATCATGAAATATTATGAATTCATGAAATATTATCATTATTATGAAATATTATGAATTCATGAAATATTATTACTATTATGAAATTTCATGATGGGCTTGGCTTAATGGGCTTGGATGTGGATTAGTGCAAAATGTAATAAAAAGAAGATGTAGAAAGGAGGAAGCAGAGATTGAACCTTGAACCTCCTAGTTGCACTAGCAATGTCTTAACCATTGTACCAAGCCATGTTTCTTATTAAGAGAATAAGAAACGTGCTTGTTAAAGCTAGGGAAGTGAAGAGATATGCCTCTTTATGAGAAGAGTATAAATAAGAGTGGGAAAGGAAGTTACACTTCTTCTTCTTCTTCCCCATTTCAATTTTCGAAAACTAGAGTCTTCTTCCCCACTTCAATTTTCGAAAAGGTGCACCTAGGGTTCTAACCCTAGGAAGTTGGAAGGATAAAGGAACCCTTTAAGGTTCTTGTCCTCTACTAGGGCCAAGAGGGCTAGAGAAGGCTAACAAGGGAAACACTCACCTTCTTGTTCTTCAAGGGTACCCTAAGAAGTAAGAGAAGGAGAAATGCAAGCGAAAGGATGTAAGTATCCCCTCGCCTGCAGTGTAATAGTTGCTGTATGATTTTTCTCCTTGTTGATTTCGAAAATCGGGGTCTTCTCCCTTGAATGACTTTCGACCACCCCCCTAGGGGAAGACTTTTGGTTACTTTTTGGTACATAAGTAAACCCTTGGCACTTAGGGTATATGTGTATGTTGTATCCCTCAATATGTTGTAACAAAACCTAGGGTTTGCTCTTGAGTGAGTTTCGGCCACCCCCCTTGGGGAAGGCTTTGGGTTGCTTCTTGTTACATGAGTAGACCCTTGGAATTTAGGATATATGTGTATGTTGTATCCTTCAAAATGTGGTGAACAAAACCTAGGGTTTTGGTCTTGTATAGGGTTCGGCCACCTCCAAAGGGAAGCCTTTGGCTACCCTTTGATACATGAAAAGAACCCTTGGAACTTAGGGTATACACATATGTGGTGACCCTTCATTTTGTGATGACAAAAACTAAGGTTTAGGGTTTGGATGATCCTCCATACCTCATAAAAAGTTCGTCCCGAACTTTAAAATAATTCCGGATACTTTAATCGTATTGCCTCCTCTCGTTCCCATGTGGCTTCTTCGAATTGCTCGTTCCGCCACAGAACCTTTACTAAGGGTATTTCCTTGTTCCTTAGCTTTTTGACTTCCCGATCTAGGATCTGAATAGGTCGGTGTTCGGAACTTAGGTTCTCTTGGTCTTGTACTGGTTGGGGCTCTATCATCTGATTCACATCAGAGGTACATTTCCTGAGCATTGATACATGGAAGACATTGTGGATAGCCGACATTTCTGGCGGTAACTCCAGTTCGTAGGCCACTTTGCCTACTCGTCTTAGAATCTGATACGGTCCCACATATCTCGGACTCAGCTTCCCTCTCTTCCCGAATCTCATCACCCCTTTCATAGGGGCCACTTTCAGGAATACTGAATCCCCAACCTCAAACTCTAGTGGTCTGCGTCGCTTGTCAGCGTAGCTTTTCTGCCGGCTCTGAGCAGTCTCTATCCTCTGGCGGATATTCTTTATAGCCTGAGTGGTTTCGTTTATAATATCCGTTTGGAGTCCCATCTCCTTCTTTTCACCACTCTCAAGCCAGCATATAGGAGATCTGCATTTCCTTCCGTATAGTGCTTCGTACGTGCCATCCCGATAGTAGCCTGATAACTGTTGTTATAAGCAAACTCTGTCAGGCTCAGGTATCGACACCAGCTTCCCTTGAAATCCAAGGCACAAGCTCGCAACATGTCCTCTAATATCTGGTTTACTCTTTCAGTCTGCCCGTCAGTCTAGGGGTGAAAGGCAGTACTAAATTTCAGCTTCGTGCCAAGAGCCTTCTGCACGTGTTCCCAAAAATCTGAAGTAAATCGGCCATCACGATCAGAGATAATGGTCTTGGGAACCCCGTGTAGTCGGACAATTTCCTTGACATACAGTTGAGCCAACTGCTCTACTGAGTAGGTCATCCTGATAGCCAGAAAATGGGCAGACTTGGTTAGCCTGTCCACAATGACCCATATACCATCATATCCGTTCGTCGTTCTAGGCAACCCAGAGATGAAATCCGTGGAGATGTCTTCCCATTTCCACTCGGGAATCGATAGAGGTTGTAGAACTCCTCCAGGCCTCTGGTGTTCTGCTTTGACCTTCTGGCAGGTCAAACACATACTAATATAGTGGGCTACATCTCGTTTCATACCGGACCACCAAAACTTACTTTTCAGATCTTGATACATCTTGGTAGACCCAGGATGCATCGCATAAGGTGTTCCGTGAGCTTCCTCGAGAATCCTTGTCCGTAAGTCGGAGTCGTCGGGAACACATAATCGATCCCGAAGATATAAGACTCCGCTGTCCGAAATCCTAAATCCATCGTCCTTGCCTTCGAGAACTTCTTGCTTGATTCTCTGAAGACTCGGATCATGATTCTGCTTTTCCAGAATATCGCTGAACAATGTCGGCGCAATCATTAGGGTGGACAGCTGTCCTGATATGATCTCAATCCCGTAATTCATAATTTCTTCCCCTAAGGGTTGTGACAAAGCCGATAAAGATATCAAAGCAGCACATGATTTTCTACTGAGAGCATCGGCTACCTTGTTGGCTTTTCCCGGATGGTACAGGATTTCACAGTCATAATCCTTGACCAATTCAAGCCATCTGCGCTGTCTCATATTCAGATCTTTCTGTTTGAAGAAATACCGCAGACTCTGGTCATCTGTATAAACTTTACACTGAGCTCCATATAGGTAATGCCTCCATATTCTCAGTGCAAAGACTACTGCTGCTAACTCTAAGTCATGGGTAGGGTAGTTTCTTTCATGTTCCTTCAGTTGCCTAGAGGCATAGGCAATTACCTTCCCATTTTGCATAAGTACAGCTCCGAGTCCCAGTTTGGATGCATCGCTGTACATATCGAAACCCATATCGCTCTCGGGGAGAGTCAATATTGGAGCGCTAGTCAGCCTCCTTTTCAGTTCAGTAAAGCTCGTTTCACATTCCTCGGTCCATACATATTTCTTGTCCTTCTTTGTAAGAGCTGTCATAGGGGCTGCAATTCGAGAGAAGTTCTCTACGAATTTTCTGTAATAGCCTGCTAGCTCGAGGAAACTTCGAATTTCACTGGCATTCTTCGGTCTAGTCCAGTTACTTACAGCTGCGATTTTAGTCGGGTCCACCATTACTCCTTCCTTGGAGATAACATGTCCCAAGAATGATACTTGATCGAGCCAGAACTCGCATTTGGAAAATTTAACATACAGTTGTTCCTTCTGAAGAATCTGTAGTACTCTATTCAGGTGCTCAGCATGTTCTTCGGGAGTTCTCGAATATATAAGGATATCGTCGATAAAGACGATCACAAATCTGTCGAGGAACGCCGAGAACACCCGATTCATTAAATCCATAAACATAGCTGGCGCATTGGTAACTCCAAATGGCATCACTACGAACTCATAATGTCCGTATCTGGTTCGGAAAGCCGTCTTCAGTATATCCTCCTTTTTCACCCTGACTTGGTGATAACCAGATCTCAGGTCAATCTTAGAGAAAATCGTGGCTCCCTTCAATTGATCGAACAGGTCATCTATCCTGGGTAGAGGGTACCTGTTCTTGATAGTCACATTGTTCAACGCCCGATAGTCGATACACATTCGCATCGACCCATCCTTCTTTTTCACGAACAGTATGGGAGCTCCCCAGGGAGAATGACTAGGGCGGATGAGTCCCTTGTCAAGCAGCTCCTGTAACTGTCCCTGTAGTTCTTTTAATTCCATCGGCGCCATACGGTATGGTGCTTTAGAAATGGGGTTAATACCAGGAATCAATTCAATTCCAAATTCTATATCTCTTTCAGGTGCTAACCCTGGTAGGTCATCAGGAAATACCTCTGGGTAATTGCATACGACTTTCACGTCTTCTAGCTTCGGGCCCTCTGTAGGACTGGTATCAACCACATGAGCTAGAAACCCAGAGCATCCCTTTTCTAACATCTTCCTTGCTTTCAGAGCCGACAAGAATTTGCTTGTCCTCTTCTTCGGCTCTCCGATAAATTCAAATAGAATTTCCGCCTCAGGTCGGAAGATAACCCTTCGTTTACGACACTCAATAGAGGCGCCGTATTTGTTCAAGAAATCCATGCCCAATATCACATCATAATCTTGCATATCAAGCACTATCAGGTCGTAGTAGAGTTCCCATCGGTGCGGCACGTAGCATTTGGGTAGAGGGCATCACCTCACCCGAGGGCAGTGTTGTCATAAATTTGAAGTCTAAATCTTGTAGTGACATATCGTTCATGTTCACATATCTTACAATTTACTTGTCATTATCTATCATACAGGTGATAAATAAACTAACATAAAAATTAACACTGCTTTCCTTTGTTATGCTAGTATTAATCATCTCCATATAATCATTACTGGACATGATCTAAAGTTATCTATCATACAGGTGATAAATAACTAACATAGGAATTAATACTACTTTCCTTTGTTATGCAAGTATTAATCATCTCCATATAATCATTACTGGACATGATCTAAAGTTATCTATCATACAGGTGATAAATAACTAACATAGGAATTAATACTACTTTCACTTGTTATGCAAGCATAAATCATCTCTATATTATGCAAGCATAAATGATCTCTATACATATCATTACTGTACATGCAATAAAATAAAGCGAGGTTAGGATCTCTTACTTGGAAGCGGCAGGATGAAGCTTGATGTGTGTGTGGTGGAGGGGAAATCTGATCTGATACCAACCTGTAACGCCCGCCCTTATATCTACTCTCGGGGCGGGGTTACGTTACGTACTCATTCATATAATTTTTTTTTCATAGGAAACATAAATGCTAAGCATACTGATCAGTGCATGCAAATTATCTATCATGCTTTGATCATCCTTAAAGAGCATAGTCATATGTTACCATGCATAATATTAGTTCATGAAATTGAATCTAAGGAAATCTAGAACCTCATGTGAAATATCTTGAATAAAAGTTATCCTATAACATGCTAGGTTCACAAGTAGTTCAACTCATCACTTAATCAAATATAAGAGTAATCACTAACATTCTTTATCAAGAAACATTAACATAAGCATATTAAAGTAGATATAGAATCATTCTTTCCTGAGCCACCACCCCACACATCTTCAGCCCTCCTGCCACTTCCTTTAGTTCAAGTGTTCCTTACTTTTATCTGCAGCATAAGATAACACATAACTAGTAAGCACAAAAGCTTAGTAAGGATCTGGTCCTACTCGCAAAATCCATACGAAAGCATACAACATGTACACATAATAAGACATAAGCATGAGTTCATCATAGCATACTAAACATCAAATTTCTAAGCATACAGTATATAGTATTTTAAGCATACCCATCACATGTAATAAATGTTTTTCAAAACAGTTCCATAACGGTATTACTTAAAAATACATCCATATCATATAGGGCCCAGTTGTGTACCACATGATGCGCGTTCCCTAATGAGTTGGGGTAGCGAGCCACCAATCCCATTAGAGCAGGACCTCTTACGTCCTACCAGAGCCATGACCTTAAGTTAACATGCACCCCGGATTTAGTTTAACGACCCCTCTTACGAGTCGGGTACACAACTTGCAAAGTAAAATACTTATCATGTCCCAATTTCACTGCTCAAGGGACACCCACTTTTTCAGGGTGTTTCTGATCCCATAGGGACACACCTCACAACATAAGGGTGTTCTGGATCCCATACTTAGTGGAGTATCCTTTCAAGCATTTCATCATACATATCACATGCAATCTCATAAGGGTGCCCCACGGGCTATAAGACATGCTCATACATACATCATAATTTGACTACTTAATCATACTTGATATGACAAGATTTGGTCACATAGATCATACTCATATCATAGGAAGTAGTAGCATGCTAACAGTTAAGGTAATCAAACATTACATTTAAACACCACATGCGTATACATGTCATAGGAAGTGGTAGTATGCTAACAATTAAGGTTTCAGATCAACCATTTCATCTAACACCACATGCATATACATATAATCATCCCCAAACAGAAGCATATCTTATAGGGTAATTTAATCTTCACAAACCCTAATCCTAGTGGGTTGGCCGAAACATCAAGGGTAGGGAAAAATCTGAATTTTGCATTGAATATTCACACAGACATTTATGCAAACACCTTGTATACAATATCATATAACATACTAAGCATGAATATATTCTAGGCTAATTCAACCCTCACTAACCCCAATTCCATGCTTTGGCCGAAACCCATCCAAACCCTAAACCTTAGTTTTTGTCATCACAAAAATGAAGGGTCACCACATATGTGTATACCCTAAGTTCCAAGGGTTCTTTTCATGTATCAAAGGGTAGCCAAAGGCTTCCCTTTGGAGGTGGCCGAACCCTATACAAGACCAAAACCCTAGGTTTTGTTCACCACATTTTGAAGGATACAACATACACATATATCCTAAATTCCAAGGGTCTACTCATGTAACAAGAAGTAACCCAAAGCCTTCCCCAAGGGGGGTGGCCGAAACTCACTCAAGAGCAAACCCTAGGTTTTGTTACAACATATTGAGGGATACAACATACACATATACCCTAAGTGCCAAGGGTTTACTTATGTACCAAAAAGTAACCAAAAGCCTTCCCCTAGGGGGGTGGCCGAAAGTCATTCAAGGGAGAAGACCCCCATTTTCGAAATCAACAAGGAGAAAAATCGTACAACAACTATTACACTGCAGGCGAGGGGATACTTACATCCTTTCGCTTGAATTTCTCCTTCTCTTACTTCTTAGGGTACCCTTGAAGAACAAGAAGGTGAGTGTTTCCCTTGTTAGCCTTCTCTAGCCCTCTTGGCCCTAGTAGAGGACAAGAACCTTAAAGGGTTCCTTTATCCTTCCAACTTCCTAGGGTTATAACCCTAGGTGCACCTTTTCGAAAATTGAAGTGGGGAAGAAGACTCTAGTTTTCGAAAATTGAAATGGGGAAGAATAAGAAGAAGTGTAACTTCCTTTCCCACTCTTATTTATACTCTTCTCATGAAGAGGCATGTCTCTTCACTTCCCTAGCTTTAACAAGCACGTTTCTTATTCTCTTAACAAGAAACATGGCTTGGTACAATGGTTAAGACATTGTTAGTGTAACTAGGAGGTTCAAGGTTCAATCCCTGCTTCCTCCTTTCTACATCTTCTTTTTATTACATTTTACACTAATCCACATCCAAGCCCATTAAGCCAAGCCCATCATGAAATTTCATAATAGTAATAATATTTCATGAATTCATAATATTTCATGATAATGATAATATTTCATGAATTCATAATATTTCATGATATTTCATATGGGAAATTTTGGGGCGTTACAGTTGGTTCATCCAATTTATCCCAACCGATTGAAGTTCCATCTTCTGAGGGGAATGTGAACCCCGTTTGGATTATCATCCATAAATCCATATTAGCTTTTAGGTGAGACTCTATTAGATCCTCCAAGATCTAAAATTCTCGTCGAAGAATAGAGGTGGATAGGCACTATTCCATTCTTGATTGGCGATTCAGTATAAATCTCTCACACAAAAAAAAACAACAAAGAATTTACCAAAACTTGATCTTAGATTAGTAGTGCATGAATTTCAAGGCAAAATAATAATAAAATCATAAAAAAGTGTATGATAAATTTCAAAAAATGATGGTTTTATCAATTCTAACTAATGGTGAAAAATGTATTTTAAAACCCAGAACAAATATATTTTTTATTTGAAAGAAAAGGCGGAAAAAATTGCTCAATTGGTGGTTTCACCAAGATTGAGCCACCTGCTCTGATACAACTTGTGGTATTTTTGTAATCAATAGAGGGGGGGGGTGAATATCGATAACGTAAATTTTGTTGGATCAAGAATAACGATAGAGGGGGGGGGTGAATATCGTAAAACGTTTCGGATTCAAGATTAAGAGAATTAGCAGCGGAAATTTAAAACACAACACAAAGAAATCAAGCGATTTACTTGGTTCGGAGTCGCGGTCGGCTCCTACTCCAAGGCCCACGGTCGTTGACCATTTACTGCGGGCAATTCTATATGTGTGCAAAAAGGTTTACAGACAGATATTACAGTTGAAGTACAGTAAACATAAAAAGTCAGCTCTTTGTTACCAACGCCCGGTGTGGATTGTATTTTGGAGCAGAGGGACGTCGTCGGCGCTTGTATCTCTAGTTGGGAGGTTTCCGGGGCAGAGCGCTTGAGTAGAAGAGCGTATTGGCGTTTGAAGAAGTGATTCTGAAGCCTCAAGGGTCGAGCCCCTTTTAAAGCAGGTCTAGGGGCGCCCGGGACGTTGGGGGTGCCCTCCACGTGCCCTCCGATCTGTAACCCTCTTGGTCAGCTCTAATCCCTCCAAAATCGGGATCGAGCTTTGACGGGGGCGCCCGGGAAGCAGGGGTCGCCCGGGTTGTAACGACCCAGAAAATTCTCTTAATATTTTCTTAAAATATTAAGCATGTCTAGATAATTTTCCAAGGGACCTAGAAATATTAATGCGAACTTTGGCCTAGAAAATCCATGTTTTCTCATTTAAATTGGGAAAAAGGGCACTAATGGGCCTTATATGGGCTTTTTAGTACCATAATTATTGGTAGATTTTAGGTGAAAATTAGTATAAATATAAAGGGGTTTTAATGAGAAATATTTACATAATTATGGGGGAATTTTTAAGGGATTTTTGAAATTCATAGGAAAATAAAAGGAAAATAAAATAAAAATAAGGTGCATGGACCAAGGATTGAACCTTGGACCTCTTATACAACCATGTATGCTTTAACCAACTCACCTAGCAAGGGATTTCTATCAAAAATGAAGTGGATATAGGTTAAGGCTTTGAAGAAGATGAAGGGTCATGAAGAGACTCTTCATTTGCCTCCTTGATGAGTTATAAAGAGGGGGGTTTGGGAGTTACTTCTTCCTTCCATCAATTGCATTTTCTTCCTCCTCCTCCCCTCATCCTAGCCGAAACCTCAAGGAGAGTTTCTCCCTTGGAAAACTCCACAAGAAGGTCTCATCACCAAGATCTAAAGGTTTTCCAAGGCTACAAGGGCAAAGGGGTTCAAGTGTCCAAAGGATTTGCAATTTTCTTCTCTTTTAAGGTCTAAAAATCAAGATCAACCAAGGTAAGACTCCCTCACCTGTGGTATAATAGTTCCTTATGATTTTCATGATTTTTAGCATAATATAAGGTTTGGTGTTGGGTTTTGATGTTGAGAAAAATCATGTTTAGACCCTTATGACTTTCGGCCACCAAGGTTTTGGGGTCCATGATGATGTTAATAATCTTGATTATGCTTCCTAAGGTGTTCTCATGATGTTTAGAGAATAAATATAATTTATGGGAATTTTTGGAGTACCCTAAGACCCCTTAGGGTTGGGTACCATTATAGGGATTTTCATGGCTAGAGTTGAATTTAACCTTTCACTCATGTATCTTGTGTACCCTTATGGTACAAAGGGAGGTGGAAGGGATTTATGTGAGATTTTTACAAGGTTTTGTGACCTTATGGGGTTCGGCCAAGAAGGGCCTAGGGCCAAGGGTTAGGGGCTTATCTCAAGTAAGGGCCCTAATGACCCTATGGTACGGAATGGTGAATGTTTAATGGTTGATTGGGGATGTTAATGGAATTTTTCCATGCACCCATGTCTTATTAGGTTTCGGCCAGCCCTAGGAAGGGGGCCTAAAGGTTAGGGTTAACCCTAAACATGAGCCCTAATGGCTCCCTATGGTCTTATAGGTAATGTATGGTTGTTCCTTTACCTTATGCTATCTTACATGTTTATGGAATTGATGGAACTCCTCCCTATAGGTTTCGGCCAAGCCATGTATCTAGGGTTTGGGGTGGAGTTAAGGTTCAAAGAATGATGGTTTATGCTTATCATGAAGTATATATATATGTATATAGGTCCAAGCATGTGGTAGAACTCATGTTACCTATAACCCTAACGTTAAGCACCATGTTTTAGGTTGTATGTTATGATTTGGATGCCATGCTTAATAGGGTTTATTATGAATGTCTTATGTTTTATGCCATGCACTTGGATAGTAGGTAGCATGTTTATGGAAGTCCTACCTATGTAGGCTTAGGTTATGTAGAGAACCATGCTATGTTATATGCTCATGTTATGTTAAGAACCATGCTATGTTATTGGGTATGTTCATGATGAATGATGCCATGATAAGTATGTTAGGTTTATGTTCATGATAAGAACGATGCCATGATAAGTATGTTATGTTTATGTTCATGATAAGAACGATGCCATGATAAGTATGTTATGTTTATGTTCATGATAAGAACGATGCCATGATAAGTATGTTATGTTTATGTTCATGATATGAACGATGCCATGATAAGTATGTTATGTTTATGTTCATGATAAGAACGATGCCATGATAAGTATGTTATGTTTATGTTCATGATGAGAACGATGCCATGATATGTATGTTATGTTTATGTTATGATAAGAATGATGCATGCCATGTTAATGAAAGAAGATGCATACCATGTTTATGAATGAAGATAATGCTTATGCCTTCTAGGCATCATGATGCTATGCAATAAGTATGAACAATGAAAGGACAAGCATGTGTTAAGTCATGCTTATGTAACATGGTTATGCTATGAATGTTTTATGAATGATGAAACATGAAAAGTATTTTACTTTATGAATGAGCTTGTACCGGACCGAAGTATGGGTCCAAGGGATGGGCACCTTAAGAACGCCCCGGTTCTGGACTACCGACTATGCTGTCCACGGTTCTGGCACTACCGGAGCTGTGCAACAGGGATGGGCTCCTTAAGAACGCCTCGGTTCGGGGACTACCGACTATGCTGTCCTTACCCTAGTAGGTCGGGGCTCGCTACCTCGGACTTGCTAGGGATGTGCGCTATGATGTATGTATGTGGTACAAGCCGGGGACCCCAATGATATGATGATTATGTTTAAACATTTAAAAGTATGTTTTAAAAGTTAAGCATCCTTATGTATATGCATTCCACTCATGCATTCATTCATGTTATGCATTATGCTATGCTGATAAGATTTTTATTCTTACGCTTCATGTTAAGAAATATGCATGAGAGTAAATGATCTATGTCATGATTATGTTAAGAGGATGCTCATATGCTATGATAGGAAGTATGCCTATGTTTATGCCATACAGGTTGGTTTACACCTTATAGACATGTTTATACCATGTATTATGCCATGCTAGGAATGTTTATTATGTTATGTATATACCATGTATTATGCCATGCTAGGGATGTTTATTATGTATATGTTTATGCCATGTAGCATGCCATGCTTAGAATGTTTACTATGTTTACGTTTACGCCATGTCTCATGCCATGATAGGAATGTTCACTTATGTTTATGTTCATGCCATGTCAAGTATATGATAAGTGATTCAAGTTGTTATGTTCTAAGTAGGGCACCAAGTATGTTAATGTTTCATGTGCTCATTATGAAATGACGAATGGTTTTGTGAGTAGGAAAGAGTCTTACTAAGCCTGCGTGCTTATAGTCTTATTTCCTTATACCGCAGATCATTCAAGGGGACAATGAGGAAGCAGCAGGAGGGCAAGAACGCATGTGTGTGGTAGTGACTTGGCCCAGGAAATCATATATTTATCGTTTATGCTAGAACTTTACTTTGGTTACTTATATGCTTGAATGCTTGAATAATGACTTATGGAACTCTATGATGCGATGTTAAGTATGACATGATATGATGTTTAAGTATGAAGGCAATATGCCGAGTTTCCATGTCATTATGATAAGAAGGGTAGTAGGGCATGTATGTATAAGTCTAAAAGTCTTATTCCGCTGCCTTATGATGTCTACATGCCCTAGGTATGTTAACGTAACGCCGTTTAATAGAAAGAAAAAAAAAGCGGGCGTTACACGGGTTGACTCAGTCTGCTGGCTTCTCGCTGGCTTGAACCTTATCTGCCTCGTCGGCTTGGACCCAGGGCGCCCGGAGCATCCGGGGCGCCCGGGAGCACGGGGGCGCTCGGGAGCGCCCGGGAGCATGGGGGCGCCCAGCCCAGTGAACTGCCGAAGCACATGTTTGCTTAACTTGTTTTGCCTTGACCTTGTGGGCGCCCGGGACACTGGGGGCGCCCTACTCAGCTGTTGCTCTCTCCTTTGAGGCGTTCTAAGCTGCAGAGACTCATTCCTTCGGTCCTGCATCCAGGGTTAGTCCAAAACAACACAAAGCAATCAAGTATTAGGTTTATACAACCTTAGCTGTCTTGGTTTTGACTTTGGGTCTCCAAAATAGAACCCTAGGTCGAACCGATGCCTACTGTTCCCTCGACGGGGAACGCGTCCTCACCTACTCCTCTCAGGAGAGTTTACCTTTTGCCAACCGATTCCTCCGGTTGGACTTTTGCCCAGCAGTCCTTCGCCAGGTGCCTAGCTGTCCTTCGCCAGGTCTTCAGTACCAAGCAGTCCTTCGCCTGGTGCCCAGCAGTCCTTCGCCAGGTCTTCGGTTCCAAGCAATCCTTCGCCTGGTGCCTAGCAGTCCTTCGCTAGGGCTTTGTATCCTGGCATTCCTTCGCCAGGTGCCTAGCAGTCCTTCGCTAGGGCTTTGTATCCTGGCATTCCTTCACCAGGTGCCTAGCAGTCCTTCGCTAGGGCTTTGTATCCTGGTAGTCTTTCGCCAGGTGCCTAGCAGCCCTTCGCTAGGACTTTGTTTCCTGCACACTTAATGAGCATGTTAGATAAATATTACCTCTTAACTTTTGAACCCTTTGCCATTATCAAAACACAGGTTCGACTTGGGTGCTGTCTGCACCAACAATCTCCCCCTTTTTGATTTATGGCAACTCGATTCAAAAAGTTAAGTTAATCAAGATAGTTGATATAACAGTTTAGTTTCCTCCCCCTGGAAGGAATCTCCCCCTAGGTTTTCAAAGGTTCGTGGGGTTTTGAAAAAAATTTCTAAGTCAACATGATGGAATTTATTTTTCAAAACTTAGAACATTTTTCAAAAGAATTTTTTGGAAAACTTAAACCAAATTTGGTTGGGCACTTTGGAAAATTTTATACCAAAAAAAATTTTCAGTCAATAATTAAAAGAATTTCTAAAACATTTTCTTAAGTTCAAAGTTCAAAAAAGTTTTCAATCTCTTTAGTACTTTAGAGGCTTTATACTTAGAAACTTTTCTATTAGAGAAGTTTAGAAATAAGTACTTAGAGAATTTTTGAACATAGCTTAAGTACTTAGAAAATACTTTTGAAAACTGCTTGGGTCAAGTACTTAGAATCAATTTTGAAAACAATTTAGATCAAGTACTTTTGAACCAGTTTTGAAAAAACTAACTTAAGTATGAGTTTTGAAAAAACTAACTTAAGTATTTTGAAAACAGCTTTAAAAAAATTAGCTTAATTACTTTGAAAGCAGTTTTTAACAGACTTAGCAGTGGATTGTTAAAAACTGCTTTCAAAGTACTTAAGCTTTAAAAACATCTATATTTTTAACTAAAATATAGAATTGCCAACGACCAGGACTACATCTTGTTGTTCATTAACTTCTGGTCGTTCATCTTAATCGTTCATCAAAATAATTACAAGTAAAGTTCGAATATAGAATAAAAAGATTACAGCAATTAAACTAAATTATACCAACAACCAGAAGATTGGAGTGTCATAGCCGTGGGTCATCGTTGGCGCTTGAATCTTGAGCATGGGGCATTTTGGAGCAGAGCACGTCGAAGAATGCAATGGAAATTGTTGTATTCAAGCCTAGGGGGTGAACGCCTATTTATACTACGTAGCTTGGGCGCCTGTGTTGATGGGGGCCCCTGACACGTGTCCTGTTCTACGAGAAACTCAATCTGCAGACTTGGATAGCACTTATCCCCTCAACCAGGGTGCCTGAGTTAACTAGGGCGCCTAAGTTAACATAGACCTCCTATGCAGTTTTGAGGCTTTGCTTCAAAGTGCCTGGATTTTCCCCTTTGTCTGGGGCGCCTGTCTCAACACAGGCGCCTAGCCCAGTAGGGCACCTCACTCCATTGAGGCACCTGGGAGCAGAAATCTTCATCCCTTCATTCGTTCAACCAGGGTTAGTTCCAAAACCCATGAAATATATAAATAGTATAGATTTCATCATGATTTACAGCTTGAGCGGTCTTGGTTCTGACTTTAGGCTTCCCAAATGGAACCCTAGTGGAACCGGCTCCTCCGGTTGGACTTTTGTCCAATCCCCGGATCAGGTCTTAGTGCCCAGCTTCACTCACCAAGTCTTAGTGCTCAGCTTCACTCACCAGGTCTTCGGTTCCCAGTCCACGACCAGGACTTAGTGCCCAGCTTTACTTACCAGGTCTTAGTTGCCCAGCCCGCGGGCAGGACTTAGTACCCAATTCTTAGAACCAGGACTTAGTGCCTAGTGTACCTAGGACTTTTCCTACACACTTTATTAGCATTGTTGGATCACAATAAGGCCTTAACTTCTGAACCCTTTACCATTATCAAAACATAGGTTTGACTTTGGTGCTTCCGACATCAACAATCTCCCCCTTTTTGATTTATGGCAACACAATTCAAAAAGTTAAGTTGAAAAGCATTTTATGGCACATCTAACAACCAAGATTATCTTTTAAAAAAATTTCAATTATCTCCCCTGAAATAAACATTCTCCCCCTGCAACTTTCAATAATATGCAGTTTTTGTAAAACTTCTAAGGCGTTTTATGTTGACTAAGTGTTTTTAAAATGGAGCAAAAAGCTTTAAGTTTTTTTTACTAAGTGTTTTTCAAAATCGAGCATAAACATTTGCACTCACAAAAACTTTTTACACTTAGACAATTTTCCACTTTAGAAAAGTTTTGCAATCCTAAATTTTGTTAAAAAACTTTTACTTAAAAAGGCTTTGCAAAATGAATTTTTATTAAAAAAAATTACTTAGCCAACATTTTGAAAACAGATTTTCCTTAAAAAGTTTCAACTTCGAGAATTTTTACTTGGAAAAAAATTGTTTACAAAAAAAACTTTTTGCACATTTAGAAAAATTCGCTTGATAACACTTTGTGCATTTTGAAACAAAATTTTACTTGAAAAAAGATCTTTAATAACTTTCTAGACAATTTTTTGCTCAAAAAGTTTGTTCACTAAGGAAAACTTTACTTAGAAACATTTGCCAAAAAAAATTCCAAAAATATTTTTGCTCAGACAAATTTTGTTTGCTAAGGAAAATTTAACTTAGGAATATTTTCGAAAACAATGTACTTATACATTTTTGAAAGCCTTGGGAATTTTTGAAAGCACTTAGAAATATTTAGAAAAGTTTGAAGCTCTTAGAAATACTTAGTAAAATTTTTGAAGCACTTAGTGATACTTAGAAAATTTTTGAAGCACATAGAGATACTTGGAAAATTTTTGAAGCACTTAGAGATACTTAGAAAATTTTTTGAAGCACTTAGAGATACTTTACTTTTTGAAAAAGAGATAAAAATTTGAAAAAAAAAATTTCACTCTTTTCTTTCTCTCCCCCTTTGCCATATATAAAAAAAATTGATAACAACTATTGCAAGTCAATTTCGAATTAGAGCTAGTTAAGAGAAATTGTAAGTCCGTATTGAACCAATTCTAGTGAATTCAAAAAAATAAAAAGGACTAAACTAATTAATCTGAATTTGTTCGGGTCCTGTCTAACCCTGTTAGCTACTTACTAGCTGTTATAAAACAACAGTTTTCGCTAAGGTTAGACAAGTTATGTGGTTTAATCAAGTTAGATTTGCTAAGCTTGAACACTTAACTTGATTACTGTTCAATATGTATTTATCGCCCAAATTACTGCAGATGCACTGACTTAAAGCATCTTGAATCAAGGCATAGACCTAAGCATCTCAACCCAGTCTAGGTTATCAATCAAAAGTACCCTAAAGTGCTTGTGAGATGTTGGCTTCTAGATCTATAGGTGCATGCAGTTCTAGGGTTAAGGCCTAAGCTAAGTTCATTTTGCACAAAAACCCTAGTTTTGAAGGGAGTAAGTTTTTGAAAAAATTCTAAGTCGGAAAATCATTTTAAATTTCAATAACTTGATAAAAGAAATGATTTTAAAAAGAATATTAAATTCTAATTTTCAAAAAAATTGAGAAGATAGAAAGGATTTTAAAAAAATAATATAGAACATTTTCCTATTCTACTAGCACAACCCTAACTGATGATTCAAAAATGACTTAGCAGCTGAATAAATAGCCATAACATGAAGTAGATAGCTCAGCAGGTAAATAAATAGCCATAAGCGGGTAAATAAATAGTAGGTAGATAACATAGCTAAGTAAAAGGTCAACTGGTCAACACAAGGACCAATAAAGTCAATAACAAGTCAACCCTACTCAGTAGGGCAAGTCAAATAGCCATAACATGAAGTAGATAGCTCAGCAAGTAAATAAATAGCCATAAGCAGGTAAATAAATAGTAGGTAGATAACATAGCTAAGTAAAAGGTCAACTGGTCAACACAAGGACCAATAAAGTTAATAACAAGTCAACCCTACTCAGTAGGGCAAGTCAGATAGTCTGGAGTACAATCAGATAGCTAGGAAAACCACTCAAGTCTAGGGGGAAGGGCCAAGAGAAAAAAATGGACCAAGCTGCCACGACCGGAACATGGACATCATCTCGTCGTGTCGGGCCTAGTTTGCTTCGCGTTCGGCCCGAAAGGCGTCCATGTACTCGGCATGATAGGCCAAGTTCACATCATGCTCGGCATGAAGAGCATCCATGAACTCAACGTGATGCGCCTTTACCTCCTCTCGGAGACTGTGGACATCAGTCTCAATCCGTGCTATGCGATGGTCCGTAGTCAGTGGAGGAGGCTCTCGTAACTGCTCCTCAATCTCGGTGGCGAGCTCAGCTATGTCGACCTCAACCTCCTCGTCCAAGTTGACCTGTTGTCGAGCCCTCTATCGTCTCCACGATAACACCCCGACAACCGAGACATCTATGCCCGCTAAAGAAAAGTTCCTAGACCCTATCTCATCGAATTCGCTCATCTGGATGACCTCCCCAGCAGTGATGTCACGCCCATGTTGATGTAGGAGGCAAGTGATAATGTGACAGTACGACATGCGTACTCGGGAATGGGTGGATATGCTCGACGTGTAGATGATCGTCTGGAACATGTGGAGACCAATGTCTATGTCTAGATGGTGGATCATCGCGTAGAGGAGGAAGGTGTGGAAAGGTCGCATGTCACGACATCCCAAGTGGTCAATGGGAGAGTGCAACGGACGAGAACTCTATAGAGAGCATAGTCCTGGACGCGAAGATCGATGGACTGAAATCTCTGTACCGTCGGGTCTCGTGCATCTCCGAAAAAGTAGGAATAGAGGGTGTCCATGGTGATGTGAGAATAGGGGGCATCAAAAGGAAGGTCCCTCGGAGGATAACAACAAAAAGTGGACTGAGATGGTCGTAGTCCAAGAAATCGGATAAACAAAATAGGTGTGATAGTAAGGCGGATGGACTGTACAGTAGTAGAGTAACAAAAGTCATCAAGTCTGACTAAGTTGTCATGAAACTCAGCACACAGGGTTGTGTTGATGAGTGGGTACAGTAAACAAGGTGATCGAGTTGATAAAAATTAATGACATCCATAGTAGTAGGGCAAGATTGAGCAAAGAAATGTCTATTCAAGAAGCTGGTCTTAATTGGTTTATAAGTGGTCTGTGCGAATATAATAAACAGGGCCAAGGTAGGGAACCTAGAGTCTGGGCTAGACTCAGCCCCGGGGATGGGTTGCGTAACTCGACGTTTTCTAAACAGGTAAGAAAAATTATGCATTTATTAAAAGAAATTAAGAAAAATTAATCAAAATTCATAAATAAATCATACCGGGGTGGCATTGTGAAAGTTGGGTGATTGAGGACAAGAGAAGTGCTTTCGAGCGCCTTGGAAGGAGGAGGAATAAGAGGAGAATTCGGATTGTGTGGTGAATGATCAAGGGTTGAAGTGTTTATATATAGGTTCACGGGCGCCCATGAGGGATCTAGGGCACCGTGATGATTGAGGCGCCTGAGAGCTTCTCGGGCGCCTGAGTCAGGGTTGTCAGGGCTTTTGGCAGCTTTGGATGCCTTGAATTACGATAAAGCATGAGGCGCCCGTAAGGTCTCGGGCGCCCGTGTTGACCAAGTTTGACTGTTGACCAATTTTGACCAATGACCAGGTTTGACTGTGTTGACCAGGTTTGACCAATTAATAACTAAGTCAATCAAGCCCTAGATTATATTCAAGATGAGTTTATTTTGATATTAAACATGAAATTTAATTTTTGAAGAATGTTAAGTGAAGAAAAACAATGTAGGGTTCATTCGAAAACTTTGAATTGATTTTGGAAAAATTATGAGTTAATTTTAAAAAATTTGAGTTGATTTTGAAACAAAATTTTGAGTTAATTTTGAAAATTTTAAGTTGGTTTTGAAATAAAATTTTGAGTTAACCTTTTTTTTAAAAAATAAAGTCCTAGACATCTCACCCAGTTCTACATGACAAAACAGGTTACCTTATCTGTTTTGTGAGATGTTTTATATTTATCTTCGAATTAGTGTTAAATCTAATATTTACTTAAAACTTGTGTTAAATTCAAATTTATCAATAGTAAATTGAATTTGTGTTTCAATAATTGGCTTCCAGGTTTTGGCGAGGCACAGAGGCCTTCTTTGGCCATAGCCTTATTGGAGCAACAACTCTTTCCTTGACAAAGCCTTTTACCGAAAATTCATTTTCAAATCACTTCTTGAAAAATTTTGGTCTAACTAGTTTAAGTTTTGGATCAGTAGCTTCGGCTAGTTCCACCAGACTAAACAGACCGAGTAGGGTACGCCTTACCCTACTTGACCTTATTAGAGAGGCTTCCCTAATGTACTATCATCTCACCTCCACCTAATACTAGGTTGTTCAAGTTTTAAGTAACTCTTTTGTCCTTAAACCATCCAATGCTAATTCTAAGCATAAAAACAAAACAAAAATAAAGAAAATAAACACACAACAAGCAATTAAAACAAACAATTATCTAAGTAACGTCACAATTGGAGTAATACTCCGGACTTTCGAAATCAACAAGATTATGAATTAAATTTTCTTGCATATTAACCTTATGTTTCAAGGTTTCATTTTCTTGTTCCAATTTTCTGAGATTTGCCTTAACTAGTTTATAGGACTCAATCACATTATTTGAGGCAAACACAGGATTTTCAAATACTATAAATTTACCTTTGTCGATTGCTTGTCCAATATTCTGGAGGGTTCTGTTTGTTGTAGGTGGCGAAGGTCGACCCTTGCAAGTGGGGCATTGATTCTTGTAGTGTCCTCTTTCGCTGTACGTAAAACATGTTACAAGATTTTTAAATTTCGAATTTACCTTGTTGTTGTTTGATTCCACGTTGGGAATCTCCCCCTTGATTTTAGTCATCTTTCTTTTCTGTTTCTTCAGCATCTTGTAGTGATCACGAGCCAACCGGACCAGTTTTCGATGATCCCCTTCTTCGTCGTCAGACTCCAAATCTGAGTCGGGCTCGGGTACTGGTTGAGGCATATTCTTTGGTGGTTCTCTTGGAGTTTTCCCTGCAATAAAAACTATACCTTCCGTGACCATTGTAGTATTAGTTTGCTCATTTAATCTTAATTCAGAAAAAGATTCAAAATTAGTTACCGATTTTGTCTCGGAAAACTCGTCTTCTGACTCTGATTTGATTTCGAAGTCGGGTACGGATTCTATCTCATCTTCTGATCCGAAGTCGGGGGCCGAGTCTGTCTCAACTACTTGTGCTTGAGCCGAGAATGCAAAATAACTTACTTGATCTTCTTCTTCATCTGAGTTCTCTTGATGTAGGTTGATCAACTTCTCCCAAATTTTTCTTGCCCATCTAAATGAACCGACTAGCTTGAGTTGTTCTTTGGTTAGGCCACACTGTAGGATTGCGGTTGCCCTTGCATTTGTCGCAATCTGGTTGAGTGTTGATTTATCCAGTTTGTCCCACTCGATTGATAGTCCATCTTCTGTAGGGAAGGAGAACCCCGTTTGAATGATCATCCATATATCCATATGGGCCTTCAGATGAGATTCCATTTGACTTCTCCAAAAATTAAAATTCTCACCAAAGAATAGCGGTGGACGAGCACTGTTCCACTCTTTGTTGGCAATTTAATTTAACTGGAAAAATTACAAAATAAACTTGTCCCAAGACTGAGTCTTGGATAAGTAGTGCTGGAAAAAATAGTAATAAAGAAAAATCGAGTGGTGTTGCACCAACCTCGATTAACGAGAAAAATACCCGCAAAAAAGAATTTGAAATTTGAAATTCTGAAAAAAATGCTCAACTGGTGGTTGCACCAGGTTTGAGCCACCCGCTCTGATACCACTTATGGGATCAGTTAGAAACGATAGAGGGGGGGGGGTGAATATCGTTCGACAACATTCTTCGGAAATCGTAAGAGTAATTGCACAACGGAAAAGAAAAACCAACGCTAACATGTTTGTTTTTACTTGGTTCGGAGTCGCGGTCGGCTCCTACTCCAAGGTCCACGGTCCTTGATCGTTTACGACTGGCAATTCTATATTTCGTCAAAATAATTACAAGTAGAACTTCGAATATAGAATAAAAAGATTACAACAATTAGACTAAATTATACCGACGACTGGACGATCGGAGTGTCGTAGCCGCGGGTCGTGGATGGCGCTTGAATCTTGAGCACGGGGTGTTTTGGAGCAGAGCGTGTCGAAGAATGCGTTAGAAATTGTTGTATTGAAGCCTAGGGGGTGAACCCCTATTTATACTGTCGAGGCAATCGACCCTTAAATGATTGGAAGATCATGGTTTTGATGTGTGTGGGTGAATATGTTTAAGGTTAGAGTGTTATGTTATGTTTGATGTATGTGATTGAGTTTGCAGGACTTGGAGAATCACACATGGTGGACATATCCGAGGGACGAGAGCCGAGGGAAGAGAGCTCCAAGGGCAAGCCGGGAAGTGGACTTCAAGGGCACACGTGAAGGGTGGCATGGAGGCAAGCCAAGGGAAGGCTTGCGTACGCATCCGAGGGACGATCGCGAGAGGAAGAGGACTTCAAGAGGCAAGCCAAGGGAGCAGACCTGAAGGCACACGTGAAGGAGAAGGTCCGGAGTTGCTGGAACTAGGCTGAGAGGCAGGGCAGTCGACTGGCCCAGGGCCAGTCGACTGCCAAAACTCACAGAAAGTTTTCGGCCTCGGACTAGTCGACTGTGTTGATGCAGTCTGACCCTGATTGTTGTTTTGGTGTTGACACCGATTTTAGTTTAGGGTGATGATTATGATTATGGTTAAGTCCTGATCAGGGATTAGGCATGGTATGGAAAATCCTAGCTTGGAGGGCTAGGTGTTGGAAAATCCTAATTTGGAAGGTTAGGTGTGGAAAATCCTAGTTTGGAGGGCTAGGTGTTGAAAAGACCTAATTCGGAAGGGTTGGGTGAAAAGTCCTAGCTTAGAGGGCTAGGTGAAAAGTCCTAACTTGGAGGGTTAGGTGAAAAGTCCTAACTTGGAGAGTTAGGTGAAAAAGTCCTGGCTTGGAGGGTCAGGTCCATGCTTGGAGGGCTAGGTTTGGAAAAGTCCTAATTCGGAAGGGTTGGGTGAAAAGTCCTAGCTTGGAGGGCTAGGTGAAAAGTCTTAACTTGGAGGGTTAGGTGAAAATTCTCAACTTGGAGAGTTAGGTGAAAAATCCTTAGCTTGGAGGGCTAAGGTGAATGAAATCCTAGCTTGGAGGGCTAGGTTTGAGTCCCTGGATCGGTCTGGTGAACGATCAGGGATATTGGCATGCTGCTCCTTTGTGGATCGGTCTGGTGACCAATCCAACAATGACTGATCGGTCTGGTGACCGATCAGGGAGCACACAGTGAGGTTGGGAACCTACTGTGTGGCTCCTGATCGGTTGGGTGACCGATCAGGGAGCAGGCAACTTCCTCACTGCCTTGTTCCTGATCGGTCTGGTGACCGATCAGGGAGCAAACAGTGAGTTGAGTTCCCCCACTGATCAGTTCATGAACGGTCCGGTGACCGATCAATGACTTAGGATTTGATTTATGCGGATACTGTTCACTCAGATGTGGACCGATCAGGCCTGAGCCTGATTGGACAGTGACTTTCCTGATGGGTCTGGTGACCGATCAGGCTTCACTCTGATCGGTCTGGTGATTGATTAGGCTTGTGTCACCGCGAGAGCTGGGAGTCCCAGCAAAGCGGTGGATCGGTCTGGTGACCGACCCACAGGCCCTGGATCGGTCCGGTGACCGATCACTTTAATTCAAATTGCACTGTCAGACGGTTTGATCGCGTCTGACCATATCCGATTCTCTGCATTTGATCTCTGATATTTGATTTACTGAGTGATATGCTGTTCTAATGCTCTGATTAAGCTGCAGGTGACAGGGAAGAATTCAAACACTCAAGGAGAGTCAATCGAGGCCTTTCCTTGGAGCAGGTTTGTTTGTTTTCCTTCTCAGGTTGCAACGGGCGCTGGCGCTGGCTGGAGCTACTGTCTGGGGCTGGTCTGAGGGAATCTCAGGGAGTCCAGAAGAGCTCAGTGGTGGCTGGTGGTTGCAGGTGAGCAGCTAGAGGCTGCAGTGAGATGGTGTCACCTGACGCTCAGTGGAGAAACAAAAGGGCGTAGTGGAGTGTTCGGTGGAACAACTTTGAGGCTCGAGTTCTTGTTGCATTTTTGTGTTCTCCACAACTTGCTTGTGTTCTGAAGGATCATCTTCTCTTGAGCAAGCTACTGTGATCTTTGGAGCAACCATCCTTTGCTTGAGCACTTGAAGGAAGGAACAAGAAGCTTCGAGTCCAACAGCGAGAAGACTCGGGGAAAGGGTTCTTGCGTGATATCGTCGCTGGGTGGAGCTCAGAGGGAGCATGCTGTGTTCTTGTCTTTGCTAAGTGCTGAGTAAGATTCTTCTTGTGTTTCATTGTGCTTAAAACTATATCCTTGATTGAAACGCTGTGGAGAGGTTACTCCACTGAGAAGGAGGTTGCTTTCTATCCGGTGTTCACCGGGGCTTGATCTGCCGACGATCAAGGGATCGCCCACCTTAAGGGCACGCCAAGGAGTAGGGGCCAGTTATCCCCGAACCTTGTAAATCTTCCTTGTTAGCGATCTTGCTAGTTGTGTTAGTTTGCTTTCGTTTTCTGTGTTTCTGCTTACTCTGTGTTTGCTACTTCCGCTGTGCTACTAACAAATCTAAGTGCAGAAATTCATTAAGTGCTAAAGTTCAAGTGTTTGGCTATATTCACCCCCCCTCTCTAGCCATCCGGGTTCCAACAAGTGGTATCAGAGCTTGGGGCTTTGTTTTTGCGGATTAACAACCGAGAGCTATCATCTATGGCGTTGAGAGAAGGTTTTTCAACCACCCGACCTCCCTTCTTCGATGGCACAGATTTCCAATATTGGAGATCGAAGATAGAGTATTACTTGAAGATGGACATCAACACTTGGTTCGAGATGAAGGAGGGCTTCACCCCTCCAAAGGACGATGAAGGCAAGGAACTTGAATCATGGCGGTGGACGGCCGAACAATCTCAAAAGAGTGAAGCCGACGCGAAGGTGGTGGTCACTCTACAATGCGGCATGAACAAAGACCAACTCATTAAGGTTGGTCCATTCACAAGTGCAAAAGACTTGTGGAACAAGCTCATTAAACTCCACGAGGGCACCCGAGATTCAAGAATCGCCAAGAGGGACTTGTTCCTCAATCAACTTCAAAATCTCTCCATGAAGGAGAATGAAACGGTAAGTGAGCTCCATAGCCGGTTCAAGGAAGTCCTCAATGGGCTTCATTCGATTGATGAAAAGGTCGAGAATTGCGACCTTGTGAGGTATGTGTTAAAAGCATTTCCAAGGAATGCTTTGTGGTCATCCATGGTGGATGCCTACAAAGTCTCCAAGGACTTATCAATTGTTAAGTTAGATGATTTTTTTTGTGAAATGGAATTGCATGAAATGGCTAACAAAGGCCCCAAGGAGAAGAGGATTGCCTTAGTTGCAGGGGACCGATCCAACAAGAAGAAGAAGGAGAAGGAAGTCTCTTTATCTTCATCCTCTTCCGAATCCGAGTCCGATTCCGAGGAAGATGGCAGCGGCTCTTCTTCCTCCGAGATGACAAATTTTGTGAGAAGAATGATGAGAAGGGGTCGACGCTTCAAGAGTAGAGGTAACTCTAGTGAAGCTAAAGTTGATAAGACTAATGCTTCTTGCTATGAGTGTGGTAGGAAAGGGCATTTCAAGAATGAATGTCCAAAGCTAAAGAAAAAGGAGGAGAAATCCAAAAAGAAAGAAGAAAAGTCTAAGAAGAAGAAGAAGGCCTTGAAGGCTACTTGGGATGAATCCTCCTCAAGCTCATCCGTTGAAGAGAAGGAGGAGAAGAGCACAAGGCATGTGACCCTCATGGCTCTTGGAGAGGAAAGCAGTGATGAATCATCCAACTCTTCAAACGCGGCTTCATCATCTTCGGATGATGAAGAGGTAACTTCTCCCGAACTTGAGAAATGTTATAGAGCTATTGCATGTTTAACTAATATGTTGAAGAAGTCAAAAAATAAGGTTAAAACATTGCAATTGGAAATTGAACAATTGAAAGCATCTAGGGATGATTACATAGATGACTTGCATGTTGAAATGTTAGAGGATGAAATTAAATCATTGAAACTTGAGGTTGAAAATTTAAAATCCTCTAGGGTTGAGGATGTAGATGATTTGCATGATAAATTGCTAGAAGAAGAAAATAAATCATTAAAGAGTGAAGTTGAGAAGCTCAAGAATATTCTTGAGAAGTTCTTGACTAGCTCTAAGACCCTAGACATGATCTTGAATGCCCAAAGGACAGTCTACAATAGGGCCGGTATTGGTTACCGACCGAAAGAACCTTCATTTGTGTCTCTTATGTCTAGCACTGACATGAGACAATCTAGGACACCCAAGCTTCAAAAGAAAGTTGTCAAGGCATGGGTGCCTAAGTCTTGTTTAGTAAATGCTTTAGGTCCCAAGGTTTGGGTACCTAAATCCTCAATTCTTCGAATTGTGTAGGTTATGATTGAGGGGGAGCATCTATCAACTTGGTTCGTTGATAGTGGATGCTCCAAACACATGACCGGGGATAGATCATTGTTTACCACACTTCACAAGAAAAGTAGAGGTAATGTTTCATTTGGTAACAATGGTAGTCTTAAGGTCATAGGAATAGGAGACATTCAAATATCCGAATGTCTTAGAATTTTAAATGTCCTTCTAGTCAAGGGGATAACATTTAATCTCCTAAGTGTCAGTCAATTGTGTGACACGGGTTACACAATTGATTTTCAACCAAGTCAATGTCTAGTTAGACAACATGACACCTTGGACACGGTACTAGTAGGAGCAAGAGTAGACAATATTTATCAAGTTTCATTTAAAAGTGTTACTAATGCTTTTGCTAAGTGTCTCATGTCAAAAGAAGAAGAGTCCACCCTTTGGCACCGGAGGCTAGCACATGTTAACATGAAGAACATCCGGAAGTTGGCCAACAAGAGATTAGTTAGTGGCTTACCAAGCATCAAGTATGAAAAAGATAAACTTTGTGATGCATGTCAAATGGGTAAGCAAACAAAATCTGCACACAAAGGTAAAAGCACTGTAAGTACTTCTACCGCATTAGATTTACTTCATATGGATTTGTTTGATTGTAGCACTATCATATCATTGAATGGAAGTAGATATTGCTTTGTTATCATTGATGATTTTACTAGATATACATGGACATATTTTCTAAAATATAAGGACCAAACCTTATATGTTTTCATTTCTTTTTGTAGAATAGTTGAAAATGAAAAATCATCAACTATTAAGACAATTAGAAGTGATCATGGAGGTGAATTTCAAAAGCAATGGTTTTTAGAATTTTGTTAAGATAGAGGGTATAGGAATGAGTTCTCTACTCCTAGAACACCACAACAAAATGGTGTTGTAGAGAGGAAGAACCGTGTTCTATAAGAGGCTGCACGAAGCATGCTTAATGAGTATTCACTACTGAGTTACTTATGGGCTGAAGTTGTAAATACAGCTTGCTATGTGCAAAATCGAGTTCTCATCCATAGGTTTTTGGGAGAGACTCCCCATGAACTTTGGTTTGGGAAACCACCTACGGTTAAACACCTTAGGGTGTTTGGTTGTAAGGTGTTCATCCTAAACACCAAGGATCACCTTGGAAAGTTCACGGCGAAGGCTGATAAAGGGATACTAGTCGGGTACTCCTTAGTTAGCAAAGCCTATCGAGTCTACAATAAGAAATCTAGATTAGTTGAAGAGTCTTCTGATGTTGTCTTTGAGGAAATTCCAAAAGTCAATGATCAACCAGAAGATGAAGTCCAATTCGAACTTAGGAGACTAAGTTTGAATGAAAGTCCAAATGTTGTTGATGGTGATGAATCCGATGACGGTGAGCCTAGACAACCCATTGTTCAGCCGGATCCTGAGGCTGAGCTTGTGTCTAGTGAACCCATTCAAGAAGCACCACCAACACCTAGGTACACTAGATTAGCCTCTAGTCATCCCTAAGATCAAATTGTTGGTGATATCCACCATGGGGTTAGAACTAGATCATTCTTCTGGAATGAGGCTAATGAAGTTGCTCTAATTTTCGAAATTAAACTTAGGAAAATTGATGAAGCATTAAATGATCCCGATTGGATTATCGCAATGCAAGATGAACTAGGTCAATTCGAAAGGAGTCAAGTTTGGGACTTAGTCCCTAGACCTAAGAAGACCACCATCATTGGAACCAAATGGGTCTTCAAAAATAAATTGAACCATATGGGAGAAATCATTAGAAACAAGGCATGCTTGGTAGCCAAGGACTACAGTCAAGTTGAAGGCCTTGATTATGATGAGACCTATGCTCCCGTGGCACGATTAGAATCCATCTGGTTGATGCTTGCATTTGCAGCACATCGGGGTTTCAAATTATATCAAATGGATGTCAAATCGGCCTTCCTAAATGGTTTGATTAGAGAAGAGGTCTATGTTGAACAACCTCCGAGGTTTGAGAGTACCGAATTTCTAAACCACGTATTTAAGCTCAAAAAGGCACTCTACGACCTTAAACAAGCACCCCGAGCTTGGTATGAGCGGTTGTCGACATTTTTAATTGAGAAAGGCTTTGTAAGAGGCCAAATAGACCCTACACTATTTCTACGTAGAGATGGTGACAATATATTTGTAGCCCAAGTTTATGTCGATGTCATAATTTGTGGCTCAAACAACAAGGGCTATTTAAATGAATTCATTGGACACATGAAAAGTGAATTTGAGATGAGTCTAGTGGGAGAGTTGACTTTCTTTCTTGGACTTGAAATCAAACAAACTCGCGATGGTATCCATGTGCACCAATCAAAATACACACAAGAAATGCTTCGGAAATTCAATATGAGTGATTCAAAAGAGGTGACCACTCCCATGGCTACAAACACAAGATTAGACAGTGATGAGAGTGGTAAACCCGTTGATCTGACTCAATATCGGAGCATGATAGGTAGTCTGCTATACCTCACAGCTAGTCGACCTGATATTCTTTTCGCTGTGGGTATGTGCGCTAGATATCAAGTTTGTGCCAAGGAATCTCATTTAATCGCAGTCAAGAGGATTTTGAGATATCTTAAAGGCACAATTGGAGTCGGTCTTTGGTACCCCCGTACCGAATCATTTGATTTAATTGGCTATACGGATTCCGACTACGCTGGATGTAAGTTGGATCGGAAGAGCACAAGTGGGGGTTGCCAATTCTTAGGTTCGTCCTTAGTAAGTTGGTTAAGTCGGAAGCAACATTGTGTTGCTCTCTCCACGACCGAGGCAGAATATATTGCCATGGGAGAGAGCGTATCACAATTGTTGTGGATGATTCATACTTTAGAGGACTATGGATTAAGCTACAAAGGTGTGCAAGTGTTGTGTGATAACATTAGCACAATTAACCTAACCAAGAATCCGGTCGATCATTCTAGGAGATCATGTTGCTAGAGGAGATATTGTACTCTCATATGTAGAGTCCAAATCAAATTTAGCTGACATTTTCACTAAACCACTTCCCGAAAATGAGTTTAGCTTTTTAAGAAGGGAGTTGGGAATGTGTTGCGCTTCATAGTTTTCAAAATGCACTCAAAACCCTTCATGATTATTTCGAAATTGTTGGGAGACAATTGAGTATCTTTGGGGACATCTCACATAAACTATAAGGTTTACCAAAATATTTTTGTTTGCTAGAAATGAGGTGAGATGTTAGGATCAACTCAATATCTCAAAATGTCAATGCATCCCTTGAGAAATTAAGTTGACGAGATAAAAATCACTTCGGTGACCAAGTATGGGGAAAACCAATGCATAACATATGTGTATTTGGCTCCATGATCATACTTGGACATTCCAATCAAGGAAACTTGATTGGAAACTTGAATTTGGCACAACCTTGAATGAATGATTGTTGATTGAGTTTGACTCCACTTGGGTGGGGCAAAGTGATTGTTGAATCTATAAGGACCTTTGATCCTTGTTCAGGGATCAATCTTAGTCAAGGAATCACTTTCAAGATCGATATTCTTCATCAGATCTTGTCAAAAATCACTTGGAAGCCTGAAACTGAAAGTTTCAGATCATGTCAGGGAGTATCAGGAACCCTGATCGGTCACTGGACTGATCAGGCGTAGGGCTGATCGGTCCCCGGACTGATCTGGCTCACTACAGGACACATGGTATGAGGAGTGGTATCATCATGCATTTCCTGATGGTGCGTCCCCCAGTGGCACTTCATCAGGGGATATCATATACATTGACGATTCAGACGATGATCCAGTTGATGATTGACTGCTCTCTGCTCTTGTTTGCTGATTTCTGACTATTTGACGGATGTGTCCGTTCTGACTTTTGCCTGTTGTGGCATGATATTAACTTTGATGAATTATCTTGCATCGAACTATTTGTCTGGATGTTGGCTTATTTGTGTTCACATGATTTCTATCTTCATGTATGCCTCATTCTATATCGCTATGTTCATGCTTATGATGCTATGTTCATATGATACATATGCGTGTTTTTCCATGCTCTATTTTTGTCATATGTGTTCATATGTTTATCAAAAATCAGTCAAATATTTGTTGTGTTGGGATACCCCTAGAGTTGAGGGGGAGTATGGTTAAACTTAACAACCCTTCTAGACCCTTTTCGGTGTTCGACAAAGGGGGAGAGTGTGGTTGGTTAAGTTTAGGATGATTATGTTGTAGGGGGAGGATCCTGATTTCCCTATGATTCTGAACTTGAGAAAATTGATTGAGAATCCCTAAACTTAAAATCGGGTTGTCAAACAACAAAAAGGGGGAGATTGTTGATGCAGTCTGACCCTGATTGTTGTTTTGGTGTTGACACCGATTTTAGTTTAGGGTGATGATTATGATTATGGTTAAGTCCTGATAAGGGATTAGGCATGGTATGGAAAATCCATACCATGTGGGTCCTCCAAATTTAGAATATTTATAAAAAGATGCTGGAAACCCTTTTTGCAATCAAAGAATGAAAACGTAGTAAAGGGGCCACAGGTCGTATTTTTCCTGGGGACTAGTTGAGAGTTTGTTTGATTCGAGCTCGTGTTTATGTGTCGTTTGTGTTTTCGGGTTTCAAATAGATATTCGGGTTTTGGGTTGCAATCGGAAATAAAATCGTAATGAAAATAAATGAACTCCACTAAATGAGCTAAACAAAGTAAATGCCCCCTAAGGAACTCAACTAATGAAACTTAATGAATCAATGTAACTCAGCCGAAGTTGTAAAATAAATCTGAAGTTGTAAAACAAATCTGATAGCACATCCAAATCAAATGCAGCAAAACTATCTAAAAACATTCCAATACAAAACCTATGCCAAATCCCTACTTGATACAAGTTGTGGCAAGTAAATCAAGACAACTTATGTGCCAAATCTTCAACAAATCACATGCAAATGAAACCGATTTCAAGCACAACCTACTTCTGATACCAATCAGTGCAGAGATTAAATCTTAACAGAACATTAAGAAAGTCAGCAACATGTGAAGCCATTACTCTTCGTTTGCAGAATTCTATGTGCCAAAAATTTGAAACCAAATGTAGGAATGATTGCTGATCAAATCAGCTTGAAGGAGCTAGGCTGTCAACGAAGTTTACTGCAAGGATGAATGAAACAATCTCAAACCCGAGACTGACCAAGGCAGGAACAAACTGATGCCGAAGCTACTGCAGAAATTCAACCATATCTCCAATGCAGAAATTTGACAACAAACTAAATACAATATGATTGAACAAATTGCAATTGTAATGTTCAGAAGAAAACCACAATGCAGAATCAATTTAGAAACAAACTACAGGCAAGAAGAAATGCAGAACTTCAGGATCTGAATGCAGAAATTCAGAATTGATACAATAGCAAAACTGTGAGTGGCACGCAAGGAAGAGTTGATACAAGGTTTCAGAAATATCAAACTACAGTTTGAAGTTGATAATTGATAAAGAAAACAAAACTACAACTGATGTGGAGTTAGTGAATGTGAGGCAACTAATCGTATGCAAAACAAACTTCAGAACAAAGGAATGCAGAAACAACTTGCAGATTTTAGAACTGAATGCCGAGAGCCAAAACAGCAATTGCAGAAATCTGTGGCAGAATTGCAGCAACTTAAAGACAGGTATGCAGCCACAAATTGGATACAAAATCAGACAGAAAAACTGATCTAGAATGCTTCAATCCAAGATTCAAATAAGATTCACAAGAAATAGGCATCACTTGATACTGATTGTGGTCTGAAAATCAGAAACTTGCAGAATTTGCAACTAACTTTTGCAGAAATGAAAAACTGAATTACACTAACTGAGCTGAAACTAAATGTAACAATTGACTTCAATAACCATGTAAATGAAACGAACTTAAAGGTGAATTCAAAAGATTAAAACTAAACTAGTTTGATGCAAATAAAAGGACTAATACGCAGCAACCCCCCAGAGCTGATACGCAAAATGAAGGGGCTGAAACGCAGCAGAAAAATAGGGCTAAAAATTCAGAAATGAAGCTGAATGAGAAACAACTCGAATCTAATGAATTAACACACTAAAGGTTGTCTTCAATTGCAGGGAATAAACTAAACACAACTGAATTCGAAAGAAGCTACATGTAACGCCCGCTTTTTTTTTCCTAAGCGGCGTTACGTTAACATACTTAGGGCATGTAGACATCATAAGGCAGCGGATTATAACTTTAACTTATACATGCCCTACTAACATTCTTAACTTAATGACATAGGAACCTTAGCATATTGACCTTGAACTTAAGCATCATATCATGTCATACATAACCTTATATTATAAGGTTCACTTTGAACTTAGGCATCATATCATGTCATATCATAACATAAAGTTCCATGAGTCATTATTCAAGCATAGAGATGTCAAAAGTAAAGTTCTGGCATAAACGGTAAACATATGATTTCCTGGGCCAAGTCACTATCACACACATTGTTCTTGCCCTCCTGCTGCTTCCTTACTGTCCCCTTGCATGATCTGCGGTATAAGGGAAAAAGACTATAAGCGCACAGGCTTAGTAAGACTCTTTCCTACTCACTAAAACCATTCGTCTTTCATTCATAATCATAAGAAACATAATCATCATTTAGTCTTAAACATGAAGCATCTACATAAACCTACTTAAACTTTACATGGCATGGTACATGACATAACCATAAACATTCCTAAACATTCCTATCAGGGCATAAAGTATAAACATAAGCATAGACATGATTAAACATTTTTATCATGGCATAAAGCATAAACATAAGCATAGACATAATTAACATTCCTATCGTAGCATATAGCATGGGATAAACATACTCATCATTAGACATTCCTAACATGACATGAAACATGGTATAAACATAAACATAAGGTATAGATCAACCTATCTAGCATATCATGAGCATACTTTCCATTATAGCATATGGGCATCTTCTTAACATAATCATGGCATAAATCATTTACTATCATACCCATTTCTTAACATGAATCATAAGCATAAGACATTATCATCATAGCATAATGCATAACATGAATGAATGCGTGGGTGGAATGCATATGTATATATATATCTATAGATGCTTAACTTGTAAAACATACTTTTAAATACTTAAACATAATCATCACTTTGTTGGGGTCCCCGGCTTGTACCACATACATACATCATGGCGCGCATCCCTAAGTAAATACAAGGTAGCTAGCCTCGACCTACTAGGGTAAGGACAGCATAGTCGGTAGTCCTCGAACCGGGGCGTTCTTAAGGTGCCCATCCCTGTTGCACAGCTTCGGTAGTGCCAGAACCGTGGACAGCTTCGGTAGTCCAGAACCGGGGCGTTCTTAAGGTACCCATCCCTTGGACCCATACTTCGGTCCGGTACAAGCCCCATTCATAAAGTAAAATACTTTACATGCTTCATCATTCATAAGACATTCATGGCATATTTAAACATGACATTACTTGGTTACATGAAGCATGACTTAAAACATGCTTGATCATCATGATGCCTGGAAGGCATGAGCATTATCTTTCTTCATAAACATGACATGCATCTTTATTCATAACATGGCATGCATCATTATTCATATCATGGCATGCATCTTCATTCATAACATGGCATGCATCCTTATTCATTAACATGGCTTGCATCATTATTCATAACATGACATGCATCCTTATTCATTAACATAGCTTGCATCATTATTCATAACATGGCATGCATCCTTATTCATAGCAACATGGCATGCATCCTTATTCATAACAACGTGGCATGCATCATTCTTATCATACGTAACAGAACATGGTTCTTAACATAACATGAACATATAACATAGCATGGTTCTTAACATAGCATGAACATATAACATCACATGGTTCTTATCATAACATAAGTATTCATAGGTAGGACTTCCATAAACATGATTCCTACTATCCAAGTGCATGACATGGAACGTAAGACATTCATAGATAATCCTATTAGACATGGCGTCCAAATCATAAGCATACATACATAAACATGGTACTTAAGGTTAGGGTTATAGGTAACTTAAATTCCTACCACATGCTTGAACCCTTAGGTATTCTTCATAATGAACTATAAACCATCATTCTTCAAATCTTAATGCCATCAAACCCTAATTACCTAGCCTTGGCCGAAACCTACATAGAAGGTTTCCATCATTCCCATAAACATATAAGATGGCACAAGGTAAAGGAACATCCATACATTGGGGGTTTGGATTTAACTCTACCCATGAGTTCATGGGTTGGCCGAAACCCTAGGGGACCCTAGGGTACCCCAAAAATTCCCCAAAATTATATTTAATCTCTAAACATCATAAGGGAACCTTAAATAACATTATACAGATTTTTAGCATCATCATGGACCCTTAAACATTGTGGCCAAAACCCTAGGGTATCCTAGGGTGCTTGCTTTGCTTCTTCCATGTTGGCCGAAACCCTAGGGTATCCTAGGGTACTCCAAAAATTTCCAAAAATTATACTTGACCTCTAAACATCATAAGGGAACAATAAATAACATTATACAGATTTTTAGCATCATCATGGACCCTTAAACATTGTGGCCGAAACCCTAGGGTATCCTAGGGTGCTTGTTTTGCTTCTTCCATGTTGGCCGAAACCCTAGGGTATCCTAGGGTACTCCAAAAATTCCCAAAAATTATACTTAACCTCTAAACATCATAAGGGAACAATAAATAACATTATACAGATTTTTAGCATCATCATGGACCCTTACACATTGTGGCCGAAACCCTAGGGTATCCTAGGGTGCTTGCTTTGCTTCTTCCATGTTGGCCGAAACCCTAGGGTACTCCAAAAATTCCCAAAAATTATACTTAACCTCTAAACATCATAAGGGAACAATAAATAACATTATACAGATTTTTAGCATCATTATAGACCTTAAAATCCTTGTGGCCGAAACCCATAAACCTAGGATTCCTGATTTTCTTTCCTTTCAACATCAAATATAAAAACCAACCAATATATCATGCTAAAAATCATGGAAATCATAAGGAACTATTATACCACAGGTGAGGGAGTCTTACCTTGAGTTTCTTGATTTTTCGAACCTTGGAAGAAGAAGAAGATTGCAAAAGCTTTGGATCCTTGCCTCCTTGTCCTTGTATCCTTGGGAAAACTCTTAGATCTTTGGAGATAAGACCTCTTGTGGAGCTTTTCCAAGGGAGAACCCCTCCTTGGGTATTCAGCTAGGATGAGGGAAGGAAGAGTTTTCGAAATGCAAGTGATGGGAAGAAGAGGTAACTCCCAAAACCCCCCTTTAATAGCCCATTAAGGAGGCAAATGAAGAGTCTCTCCATGACTCTTCATCTTCTTCTATGCCTTAACCAATATCCACTTCATTCCCTCCTAACAATACCTTGCTAGGTGAGTTGGTTAGTGCATATATGGTTGTACAAGAGGTCCAAGGTTCAATCCTTGGCTCATGCACCTTTATTTTTATTTCTTTTATTTTATTATTTTTTTATTTTCCTAAATTCCGAAAATCCCCTAAAATCCCCCATAATTATGCTAATATTCAAATATAAAATTCTTTTATATTTATATTAATTTTACCTAATTAATACCCATTTTTGGAGCCCCTTTAAAGCTCATTAGTACCTAATTTCTCTAATTTCTCCATTAAAATAGGAAAAATTAGGCCAAGACTTACCCATAATCATGTTAATATGCCTAAGTAAATCCTATTTATATTTATACTAATTATTCCCTAAAATCCCCCTATAATTATGGTACTAAAAAGCCCACATAAGGCCCATTAGTACTTAGTTTTCTCAATTTAAATGAGAAAACATGGATTTTCTAGACCAAAGTTCGCATTGATATTCCTAGGTTCCTCGGAAAATTATCTAGACATGCTCAATATTTTAAATAAATATTAAGAGAATTTTCCGGGTCGTTACACTACAAAAATCCAGAAACTAAGCTGAAAATAGAAAAACAGGGCTGATACGCAACTACAACTGATACGCAAGAAACTAACTCACAAAATAAGCTGAAATTAAGACTATTGTCACTAAACACACTCACTAGCTATCTACTTGCTGAATGAAACCTAATTAAGCAGAAAACAATCAGAAAACAAAATTACTGCAGCTGAAACAGAAAATTCAGTAATGAAATTGCATTCAGAAATAAAATTACAGCTACAAACTGAAATTTAACTAGCTAAACTACTCCTCAACCCTTCCCGAGCTCAAAATCTCCTTGGTCGTCAAGCAAGAGCTGGCCTCGAACCCCTAAGCATAGCAAATCAGTGGAAAACAGATTGGATTGATGAACTCTGCTCAAACTACACGCGGCTAGAATTTTCCAGTCCAATCTCTTCTATCTCATTGGATGGACTGCGATGATGATTTGAGGATCATCTGAGCTCACCTGAGAACCCCTACAAGCAGCTCAAACAATCGGATGTGGCTTGTGGACGAGAAACAAGCGATTGGGTAGCAGAGATGCCGAAACCCTCAAACAAACTCTGTCCGGATGAAACTTGAGCTGAATTCTCCACCAAGGCTATCTCCAATGATCCAGATGATGATCTAGGGTTGAAGTTGAGGGGTCGCGCCCACGGATTGAAGGAAAACTTGAAGAAAAACTAAGACTATCGAAGAAGATGATGTTTGCGGCGAAGACGCGACGAGGAGGAAGTTGCGCAAAATTTTCCTTAAGTAATTAACATTGGACGGCTCAGATTGATTGGAGGAGATCCAACGGCTGATCTTGCTCTGATTTGATCCAAACTTTGATGATGATGATCTGGGGTCAGGATCTGCCTCGTGGTAGCTCGGATCCTCCAGATGTTCAACGGATGGTCCAGATCAACCTGATCTTTGAATGGACGATCTAGAGCCCTCCGAGCTTGATCCAACGGTTGATTGAGCTCTGATTGGGACGAAACCTTCAGATCGTGATCAGAATGCTTGATCAACCCTAACCCTAGCTCGGATTGCTTCAGATGGTCCCGGATGGCTCAGATCTAGCCGCTTTTGAATCGGACGGCCCGGATTAATCCGAAACTTGATAACTCGATCCGGGTCCACTTCCGACTCAAGTTTTGTCCCGGTATGCCCTAGGTCCATGAACCTTTCATGCCTATAAAAATAGATCAAAAATTTAGTGGCCAAATAATCTAATTTTATGCAAATTTGCAATTAAGTCCAAAATAAGAGGAAATTCTAAAACCTAGGGTAATTTCACAATTAAGCAATAAAAACATAGGTCAAACATGGATTTTAGCAATTAAAATAATCAACAAAATGGTACTTATCAGGTGATGATTATGATTATGGTTAAGTCCTGATAAGGGATTAGGCATGGTATGGAAAATCCTAGCTTGGAGGGCTAGGTGTTGGAAAATCCTAACTTGGAAGGTTAGGTGTGGAAAATCCTAGCTTGGAGGGCTAGGTGTTGAAAAGTCCTAATTCGGAAGGGTTCGGTGAAAAGTCCTAGCTTGGAGGGCTAGGTGAAAAGTCCTAACTTGGAGGGTTAGGTGAAAAGTCCCAACATGGAGAGTTAGGTGAAAAAGTCCTGGCTTGGAGGGTCAGGTCCTAGCTTGGAGGGCTAGGTTTGGAAAAGTCCTAATTCGGAAGGGTTGGGTGAAAAGTCCTAGCTTGGAGGGCTAGGTGAAAAGTCCTAACTTGGAGGGTTAGGTGAAAATTCCCAACTTGGAGAGTTAGGTGAAAAATCCTTAGCTTGGAGGGCTAAGGTGAATGAAATCCTAGCTTGGAGGGCTAGGTTTGAGTCCCTGGATCGGTCTGGTGACCGATCAGGGATATTGGCACGCTGCTCCTTCGTGGATCGGTCTGGTGACCGATCCAGCAATGACTGATCGGTCTGGTGACCGATCAGGGAGCATACAGTGAGGTTGGGAACCTACTGTGTGGCTCCTGATTGGTCCGGTGACCGATCAGGGAGCAAGTCGTTGCCTCGTTGCTTGGCTCCTGATCGGTCAGGTGACCGATCAGGGAGCAGGCAGCTTCCTCATTGCCTTGTTCCTGATCGGTCTGGTGACCGATCAGGCAGCAAACAGTGAGTTGAGTTCCCCCGCTGATCAGTTCGTGAACGGTCCGGTGACTGATCAATGACTTAGGATTTGATTTCCGCGGATACTGTTCACTCAGATGTGGACCGATCAGGCCTGAGCCTGATCGGACAGTGTCTGTCTTGATCGGTCTGGTGACTGATTAGGCTTCACTCTGATCGGTCTGGTGACCGATCAGGCCTGTGTCACCGCGAGAGCTAGGAGTCCCAGCAAAGCGGTGGATCGGTCTGGTGACCGACCCACAGGCCCTGGATCGGTCCGGTGACCGATCAATTTAATTCAAATTGCACTGTCAGACGCTCTGATCGCGTCTGACCGTATCCGATTCTCTGCATTTGATCTCTGATATTTGATTTACTGAGTGATAAGCTGTTCTAATGCTCTTGTTAGGCTGCAGGTGACAGGGAAGAATTCAAACACTCAAGGAGAGTCAATGGAGGCCTTTCCTTGGAGCAGGTTTGTCTGTTTTCCTTCTCAGGTTGCAACGGGCGCTGGCGCTGGCTGCAGCTGCTGTCTTGGGCTGGTCTGAGGGAAGCTCAGGGAGTCCAGAAGAGCTCAGTGGTGGCTGGAGGTTGCAGGTGAGCAGCTGGAGGCTGCAGTGTGATGGTGTCACCTGACGCTCAGTGGAGAAACAAAAGGGCATAGTGGAGTGTTCGGCGGAACAACTTTGAGGCTTGAGTTCTTGCTGCGTTTTTGTGTTCTACACAACTTGCTTGTGTTCTGAAGGATCATCTTCTCTTGAGCAAGCTACTGTGATCTTTGGAGCAACCATCCCTTGCTTGAGCACTTGAAGGAAGGAACAAGAAGCTTCGAGTCCAACAGCGAGAAGACACGGGGAAAGGGTTCTTGCGTGAGATCGTCGTTGGGTGGAGTTCAGAGGGAGCTTGCTGTGTTCTTGTCTTTGCTAAGTGTTGAGTAAGATGTTGGTGTAGACAGCACCCAAGTCAAACCTGTGTTTTGATAAATGGCAAAGGGTTCAAAAGTTAAGTCTTATTTGTTATCTAACATGCTGCTTGAGTGTGCAGATTGAAGTCCTAGCAAAGGAATGCTAGGCAACTAGCGAAGGAATGCTAGGCACTGAAACCCTAAGTCCTGGCGAAGGACAGCTGGGCACCTAGCGAAGGGCTACTAGGATACCAAGACCTAGCGAAGGACCGCTAGGCACCTGGCGATGGACTGCCAGGATCCGAAGACCTAGCGAAGGACTGCTAGGCACCTGGCAAAGGATTGCCAGGATCCGAAGACCAGGCGAAGGACTGCTAGGCACCGGGCGAAGGACAGCTTGGTATCCAAGACCTGGCGAAGGACCGCTAGGCAAAAGTCCAACCGGAGGAGCCGGTTGGCAACAGGTAAATTCTCCTGAGAGGAGTAGGTGAGGACGCGTTCCCCGTCGAGGGAACAATAGGCGTCGGTTCGACCTAGGGCTCCATTTTGGAGACCCAAAGTCAGAACCAAGACAGCTAAGGCTGTATACTCATAACATATTCTTGCTCTATTGTATTTGCAACTAACCCTGGATGTAGGACCAAAGGAACGAGTCTCTGCAGCTCAGAACGCCTCAAAGGAGAGAGACAGCAGCTGGGCAGGGCGCCCCCAGTGTCCCGGGCGCCCCCAAGATGAAGGCAAAACAAGTTGAGCAAGAAACGCTTCGGAAGCTCACTGGGCGGGGCGCCCCCGTGCTCCCAGGCGCCCCCGTGCTCCCGGGCGCCCCGTACTCAAACCAACGAAGCGGATAACATTTATCCAGCCGAGAAGCTCGCTGAAAGGGTCAACCAGGGCGCCCCCAGCGTCCCGGGCGCCCCCAGAGTCAATCCTCAGCCCTATTCGAGTGGGATAAAGGTTGACCGAGACAATTCCGGATCGGTTGACACATGGGGGGGCGCCCCCAACGTTCAGGGCTCCCCGAAGTGCTATAAATAGCACCCAACCCCAAGGCTTCTCAATAAGAGCTTCTTCCAACGCTTTCGCGCTCTTCTACTGGAGGCGCTCTGCTACAGAAACCTCCCAACTCGAGATACAAGCACCGACGACGTCCCTCTGCTCCGAGATACATTCCACACCGGACGTCGGTAACGAAGAGCTGTCTTTTTCATTACTGCACTATTATTGTAATCATACTTCTGTAAACTGTTTTGTGCACATAGAGAATTGCCCGCAGTAAACGGTCAACGACCGTGGGCCTTGGAGTAGGAGCCAACCGCGACTCCGAACCAAGTAAAATCTTGGTGTTTGCGTGTTGTTTAGTTTTAATTTCCGCTGTGCATTCTCTATCTTACAATCCGAAACATTTTACGATATTCACCCCCCCTCTATCGTTTTCTCTCGATCCAACAAGTGGTATCGGAGCGGGGAAGCTCAAATTTGGTGCAACCACCAATTTGAGATTTTTTCGGATTTCGTCGAATTACTTCTTACGAATTCTTATCGTTAATCAAGACCGGTGCAACACCCCTCGATATTTAATTCTCTTTATCCCGCACTACTAATCCAAGACCAAGTCTTGGGACAGAGTTTTCCTTTCTTTTCTCTCTTTTTCAGATAAAATCCTTAATGGCCATGGAAGAAGGATTCAGCACTGCCAGACCTCCACTTTTCAGAGGAGAAGACTTTTCCTACTGGAAAAGTCGAATGGAGGTCCACCTGAAAACTCAGGTGGACATGTGGATAATCATCTAGTATAGACTGGAGATTCCAAAGAACGCTGAAGGGGTGCCACAGTCATACACTGAATGGAATACCGCACTCAAAAAGAAGATTGAAGCCGATGCCAAAGCAACCCAGACCCTCCAATGCGGTGTAACAAAAGAGGAGCTGAACCGGGTGGGTCCATTCAACAGTGCCAAAGAACTCTGGGGCAAGCTGATCGAACTACACGAAGGAACTTCAGATACTAGAATCAGCAAGAGAGACCTTCTGCTAAACAAGCTATACACCATCAAGATGAACGAAGGCGAATCAGCAGCTCAGCTCCACGCCAGAATTCAGGAGCTGATGAATGGTCTACACACCATTGGTCACAAGGTAGAAAACCGTGACCTAATAAGGTACACTCTTAATGCTTTCCCAAGAAACACCTTGTGGGCATCTATGGTAGATGCTTACAAAGTTTCTAGGGATCTTTCCAAAATCAAGTTAGATGAACTTTTCTTTGAACTCGAATTACATGAACAGACTATCTGCAATCTGGCCGAGAAAGGTATTGTCTTTGTTGCAGGTAAAACTGGAAGGACAACCAAGAAGAAATCTCAACCTGCACCCGAGTCTGACTCAGATTTAGACTTAGAAGAAAGAGAGGGAAATCGGCCTAAGTTGGTTCAGCTAGCCTGAGACTACTACAAAGAACTAAAGAACCAGACCAACAGAAGGAAAGCCAGCCGAAGAAAGGAAGAACCAACTGAACCCTCAAATGAAAAGAACAAACCCAACGTGACCTGCTACGAGTGCAAGAAGAAGGGCCACTACAAGACTGAATGCCCTAACCTGAAGGAAACAAAGAAGACAAGAAAGAAGAAGGCACTTCAGGCAACGTGGGACGAGTCCTCCTCCTCCGAAGAAGAAGAGGTCCCATAGTCGAACCTGCTCACACTAACCGCCTCAGAAGAAATCGAGACAGAGTCAGAGTTGGAGCCGGACGACGGCAAACTTACATTCTCAGAGGACGGCGAAATAACTGTAAGTGGTTTTTCAAGAATTCAATTAAATGAGTTAATTTCTAATCTTTCTCGAGATTTGGCAAAAGCTAAACTCCGAGTCGAATCTCTCCGACAGGAAGTAAAACTCCTGAAAGAGAAAGCTGACTCTAGACCCTTAACTGAGAAGGTTCAAGAAGGAACCTCTGCTCAAGTTGAAAAACTTGAAACAGAGAACTCTTTCTTGAAAACTCAAGTTAAGGATCTTAGAGCTGCATTAGAACGATTCACTTCTGGTTCCAAGGGTCTTGATATGATTCTTGGAAAATAGAAGTCGGTTCTAAATCGATCCGGACTAGGCTACAGAACCAAATCTAGATAAAGATCCTACTATGCTGTACTGAACCAGTCCAGACCTAAAGCTCAGGCATGGGTACACAAACTATACCTGAACAAACAAACTGGATCAAATCAGTATTGGATTCCCAAGGACAAGATTCATATCATGCCTAACCATTATCGTGGCTTTAGTCCGGGGGAGGCAAATTAAAAACTATATTTATTGTTAGATAAAATTCAATTGTTGTTTTCAAATTGCATGATTGAGTGGTTATTTAATTCCTGCAATTTACCATGCTTAGACTTAGGAATGGTTAGTTTAAGGACTGAACCAACTTAACTGAAATTTGACAACATAGTATTGGGTGGAGGTGAGATGATAGTACGCTAGGGAAGCCAACTCTAATAAGGTCAAGTATACTCTACTTGGTCTCTTTAGACTGGTGAAACTAGCCGAAGCTATCGATCCAAAACTCAAACTAGTTAGACCAGAATTTTTCAAAAGACTAATTTTGAAAATGAAATCTCATTAAAAGGCTTTGTCAAGGAAAGGGTTGATGATCCAATAAGGCTACGACCAAAGAAGGCCAAGTGCCTCGCCAAGACCTGGAAGCCAATTTTTGAAATTCAGATTCAAATTATTCTTTGTCAAATTCGAATCTAACATAAATTTTTAGTTAATTGTAGATTCAAAATTTTTTTAAAATAAACTCAAAATCAACTGTTTTCAAAATTAATTTAATTTTTTAAAATCTTTTTCAAAATAATTATATCTACCAAAACCTGTCTCACAAAACCCATAAGGAAACATGATTGATAACCTTAGATTGGGTGAGACAGACTAGGATGTGAAAATCAATTTAGGATAATCCTGATTCTAATTGGATCCAAATCAACAAAACTCTTTATGTGTGGGAACATAAAGATTTGGACCAATGGATGTTGGATAGCGGTTGCTCCTGTCACATGATTGGAGATAAATTGAAATTCACCAAACTCAAGTTCAAGAACCTAGGCTCAGTGGCATTTGACAACAATGCTACACTCAAGGTAATTGGGTGAGGTAATATTGAACTTAAATATGACTTTGTTAAGGTTCTTTTGGTTGAAAATTTCAATTTTAACTTGCTTAGCATAAGTCAGCTGTGTGATTTTGGTTATGTAGTTACCTTCAACAATTCTAACTGCCTGATTAGAAACCTGCAAGACTCGGAAATCATGCTTAAGGGCACTAGGAAAAATAATGTTTACACTATAAACCTACCCCTAGTACCTAAATGTATGTTAACTCAGTTAGAACAATCAAACCTCTGGCATAGGAGATTAGGTCACACTAATCTGAGAATTATTTCAAAAATCACCCAACTTGGCTTAATTAATCATGAAACTTAATATGTGAATCATGTAATCAAGGCAAACAAACCAGGTCTAATCACAAACTAATCCAATCTGATCAAACTCAAACCACACTTGAGCTCCTGCACCTTGACCTATTTGATTCACATGGAGCCAAGTCACTAAGCGGAAACCGGTACTGCTTAGTAATAGTTGATGATTACTCTAGGTTTACCTGGGTTAGGTTTCTGAAGACCAAAGATGAAACCCTAAACCTATTTAATGAATTCTATAAGTTAATTGAAAATCAAAACGATACTAAAATCAAAAGACTTAGGAGTGACCACGGGGGAGAATTTGAAAATCAACGGTTCGAGGAATTCTGCAAGGTAAATGGATACATACATGAATTTTCGTGTCCTAGAACCCCCCAGCAAAATGGGATAGTCGAAAGGAGGAATAGAACACTACAGGAAGCCACTAGGGCTATGCTCAACGAATTCAACCTAGTCAACCAATATTGGGTAGAAGCAGTTAGTACGGCTTGCTACATTCAAAATAGGGTCCTGATTAACAAGCGACACAACAAAACACCCTATGAATTATACTACCATAAACTTCCAAATCTACACTACCTAAGGGCCTTTGGATGCAAAGTCCATATCCTAAACACCAAAGACTATCTAGGAAAGTTCCAGTCTAAGTCAACCCCATGCATCTTCCTAGGATATTCAACCACAAGTAGAGCCTATAGGGTTTACAACAAAAAAACTAAGAAAATTGAAGAAACAACCAATTTAATATTTGATGAAGAAATTAACTCAAAACCAGATAATCCAAATCAAACTTCATCAAATACTAATCAAGAAGATAATGAACAAACTGTTGAACCCTTAATTGAACCATTAAATGAACTATCCATTGAACCAACTAATGAGTCAGTTGAACCAAATGTTGAACCAAATGGTGAATTAAATATTGAACAAAATCGACCAGGCGGACCTGAGGCTGAACTAAGTTCAAGAAAAACCAAGAAACCCAGACTTAGCCACCCAACTGATCAAATTGTGGGTGATCCAACTTTAGGAGTCAGAACTATGTCTTCCTATAGAAACCTCAGTCAGATAGCAATGATTTCAAAAATAGAACCTATGACTATAGAGGAAGCCCTACCTGATCCTGATTGGATCATAGCTATGCAAGAAGAGTTAGCCCAATTTGAAACGAACCAAGTCTGGGAATTAGTACCTAAACCTGAGGGCAAATCCGTCATTGACACTAAGTGGGTTTTTAGGAACAAGTTAAATGATCAAGGAGAAATAGTCAGAAATAAAGCCCGCTTAGTAGCGAAAGGATTCAACCAAGTAGAAGGGTTAGATTATGACGAAACATATGCCCCAGTAGCTAGACTTGAATCCATTAGGATGTTATTAGCCTTTGCATCCCATAAAGGATTCAAACTATACCAAATGGATGTAAAGTCAGCTTTTCTAAATGGATTCATTAAGGAAGAAGTCTATGTAGGATAACCCCATGGTTTTGAGGACTTAGAAAGACCTGACCATGTTTACAAACTTACCAAAGCACTTTATGGACTAAAACAAGCATCTAGGGCCTGGTATGAACGCTTATCAACTTACCTAATTTCTAAAGAATTTAAACAAGGACAAATTGAGTCAACCCTATTTATTAAAACCTTAGGAAAAGAAATCTTTATTGCCCAAATCTACGTCGATGACATAATCTTTGGATCCACAAACTCTAATTTTTTAAAAGAATTCGTGAAAATAATGGAAAACGAATTTGAAATGAGCCTAGTTGATGAGCTCAACTTTTTCCTAGGGTTACAAATTAAACAAACTAGGGATGGAAACTACATCCATCAATTCAAATATGCTAAAGAGTTAATAAAGAAATTTAAAATGGATAACTCTAAAAGCATAAGTACCCCCATGGCCACAAATGTAAAAATAGATAGTGACCCTAATGGTAAACCAGTAGACCTTAAGCTCTATAGAAGTATGATTGGAAGTCTACTATATCTTACAGCCAGCAGACCTGATATCCTTTTTGCTGTAGGAATGTGTGCTAGATACCAAACCTGTGCTAAGGAAACGCACTTAGCAGCCCTAAAAAGAATACTAAGATATGTAAAGGGCACCTTAAATGTAGGGATTTGATATCCTAGAACCTCAACCTTTGACTTGTCAGGATACTCGGATTCTGACTACACTAGTTGTAAATTAGATAGAAAGAGCACAAGTGGAAGCTGTCAACTGTTAGGAAATAATCTAGTAAGTTGGTGCAGCAGAAAACAACACTATGTAGCTCTATCCACAACTGAAGTTGAGTATGTTGCCTTAGGAGAATGTGTAGCACAATTACTATGGATGATGCATACTCTTAAGGACTTCCAGCTTAACTACACCCAAACTCAGGTCAACATTGACAATATAAGCTCAATAAATCTAACTAAAAATCCAATCCAACACTCCAGAACTAAACACATAGAAGTTAAACACCACTTTGTAAGAGATTACGTAGCCAGGGGTGAGATAGTCCTTAAACATGTAGATTCTAAATCTAACTTAGCTGACAAATTCACCAAACCCCTACCAGAATCTGAGTTCAGCTCACTAAGAAGGCAGTTAGGATTATACTTAGTAGAATAGGTTTACTCTATTTTTGGTTTCTTTTGATTTGAAAAATTAGCTTTTAAAATAGTTTTAAAACTGCCTTACTGAATTTCAAAATCAGTTTTTTTTTGAAAAATCTTCTTAACAGCTTGTTATTTTTCGACTTAGTTTTTCTTGAAAAACTACACCCTTCAAAACTAGTTTTTTTTGCAAAAGGACTTAGCCTAGGCCCTAACCCTAGAAATGCATGCACCTATAGATCTAGAAGCCAGCATCTCACAAGCACCTTAGGATACTGTTGATTGATAACCTAGAATGGGTTGAGATGCTTAGGTCTTTGCCTTAATTCAAGATGCTTTAAGTCAGTGCATCTGCAGTATTGGGGCACTAAATACAACTTAAACAGTAATCACGTTAAGTGTCAAGTTTAGACAATCTAACTTGAACAGAACACTTAACTAGACTAACCCTAGCAAAAACTACTGGTTATAACAGTTAGTAAGTAGCTAATTGGGTTAGACAGGTCCCTACAGAGAAAATTTAAATTGGTTTGATTCAGTTTATCTGGCATTGGTTCAGTACAGCACATTATTCTGTTCTATCATTATGCAAGTTAGTTGTAATTTTTTTGCTATACTGGTTTGTTTTTTTGATATATGGCAAATGGGGAGAGATAGGAAAGGAGAGAAGCTCTAAATTTAGATAGGAAAGGAGAGAAGCTCTAAATTTTTTTCAAAAAATTTTATACTTTCTATAGGACCGATGCCGTCGATAGAGGGGGGGGTGAATATCGATCGTGAAACTTTCTTTGAAAACTTCGTATGACTTTTGTTCGTTCTAGACTTAGAGCGTTAGTGTAGCGGAAAATAGGAAAATAAAGAACAGAACAAAACACAGATTACTCACGGGATTTATTTACTTGGTTCTCGACCCCCTGGGTCAGTACGTCTAAGGCCTATGTACTCGGCGTGAGTTCACTATTGGTCTCCTTTCCGGAATTTCCGGAGGTGGAGAAAACCCGTCTTACAGTTGAAATTTACAAGCAATAATATAAAAAATTAAGTGCGGAATTAATTAAAAGCAAACCAACAAGACAAAGTCAGAAGCTCGGCCGATCTGGACCTCCGAAGTGCCGTGCACATCCTCTTGGAGCTTCCTGATCGAAGAGCCTCATCTCTAGCGCGTTGTTGTTGGTCAGAGTGATCAGAATGGCACTTGGCAGTTGTGTCTGAAGCAGAGGGGTCGAAGCCCCTTATATAGGCCTCTTGGGGGCGCCCTGATAAACCGGTCAAACTTTATCCCCGCATCGACCTCGCCGTAGCTGATAAAACCTTTGACCAGGGCACCCCAGACCTCCCGGGCGCCCTCATGAGGGCTTATCTATGTTTCGGACTCGAAACAACATAAACAGCATTGAACCCGGGCGCCCCGGACGATCCGGGCGCCCCGCTTGAAGCCTATTCTGCCTAACACACCAAACTGTCATTTTGCTTCATTAGCTTGGGCGCCCCCAACACTGGGGGCGCCCTGGATGCATGGGGGCCCCCAATACTGGGGGCGCCCTGCTTCAGGGCCTCCAACAGGTTGCTTTGTCTTCCGATCTTGGTACCTGCAAGATACACAAACACAAAGCACATATACCTATAATATTAGCCTTAAGGACTTGGTTCTGACTTCGGATCTCCACGAAACCCTAGGTCGAACCGGTACAAGTTCCCATCCTCGAGAACTCGCCTTTCACCTACTCCTTTCAGGAGACAGTTGCCACCTAGTCCTTCGGGTGGGCTTTTGCTTAGCTTTCGATACTTCCGGACCTCGAGACGCCCAAACCCTGACCCGTCTCTACTCCTATCCTTAGTCATCGCTCAGCTAAGTTGCTCAATCCCTTAGACCAAGACTTCATTCCCTAGCAGTCCTTCGCCAGGTGCCTAGCAGTCCTTTGCCAGGTGCCTAGCAGTCCATCGCCAGGTCTTCATTCCCTAGCAGTCCTTCGCCAGGTGCCTAGCAGTCCTTCGCCAGGTCTCCATTCCCTAGCAGTCCTTCGCCAGGTGCCTAGCAGCCCTTCGCTAGGTCTTCTATGCCTAGCAACCCTTCACTAGGTGCCTAGCAGCCCTTCACTAGGTCTTCTATGCCTAGCAGCCCTTCGCTAGGTGCCTAGCAGCCCTTCGCTAGGTCTTCGGGTCCCGATACCTAGCAGCCCTTCGCTAGGTGCCCAGCATCCCTTCGCTGGGTCTTAGGGTTCGATGTCTAGGTTAACTAGGACTTTTCTTCAACATAGGTTACTTCTCCTTTGCTCCCCTTTGTCTGTTTAATATATCACTGACTTAAGTATATTGTCAAACATTAAAACAAGAGGAACATCATTGATGCAACTTGCACCAACAATCTCCCCCTTTTTGATGTTTGAAATAACTTAAGTTAGATTGGTTTAAGGGGCTAACATACCATCCTTGGGATAAAAAACCAAAAAAAAAGAAAAAGGTATAAGTTTTGAAACTATATTTTTGATCTTTGAGAGAAAATTTTTCTAACTTAAGCACACCTCTCCCCCTTTGTCATACATCAAAAAAACATTAAGAAAATACTTGCACCAACAATGAATACTTTTAGTTCTTTTTGAACATACTTAGTGCACAATTTTTGAAAGCATGGCATTTTGAATGATATATTGCATTTTTTGAAAAATGCATAATTTTGAAAAAGATGCTATGTACTTTTGAAAGATTATGTAATTTTTGAAAAATATAAGTACCATTGAAAAATGTATTGAATTTTTTGAAAAATTAAGTACTTTTACATAATTTTTGAAAGAATGTTATTTTGGAAAATATAAATATTATGCATATTTTGCAAGTACGTACTAACTATTTTTGAAAAAGATGAGACTTTGAAAAATATAAGTAATTTTTGAAACATAATATTTTACTTGACTAGGTTTCTTTTCCAGTCTGACACAATCCTAGGAAACCTTGTTAACCACAAGGATATTTTCCTAAGTGTCCTGGAAATTCTTCAAACTCAAGTAAATATTAACAGAATTTTGCCAAAAAAAATGATAGTACTTTTGAAAATATATGCTAGTGGATTTTCAAAAATGTGTGAACTTTTGAAGACCCAATATTTTATTTGACTTGGTTTATCTTCCAGTTTGACACCATCCTGGGAAACCTTGTTGACTACAAGGACATTTCCTAAGTGTCCTGGAAATTCTCCAACCCAAGTAAACATTATTTCAAAAATAGTTTCATAAGTCACCCAAATTCTAACAAATAGAATAATAGTATTTTGAAAGACTTAGATTTTTAGCAAGATTTTGAAGATATTAAAACATGTTATTAAATAATTCTTTTAATTTGACCTCCCCCTAAACTTGACTCAGTCCTGGGAAGCTTGTTGACCATAAGTACTCTTCCTCTGAGTCTTAAGGTTTGATTCAGATCAAAAGAATAATCTAACAATAATTTAACACTTGTTAGAAGGTTGACTCAGACTCCCCCTAAATCTGACACGTCCTAGGAGTCCTTTTAGATCATGAAGTGGACCTTCCTCTGTGTCTTTAGGGTTTATCAAAATCAAATGAATATCAATTTTCAGAAATATAGATTTTGAAACCACAATTTGGAAAGAAGATAATTTGGAAACCATATGTGATAGAAGTTAAGGTGCAGTTTTCGAAAAATGTTTTTAACGAAAAGAACAAAACACTCCCCCTGCATCCAAAACCGTTTGACTCTATCTAAGTGCCTTAAGGAACTTTTAGTGTTGTCCTAAGAGGCTTTTGTCTAATTGAGTGAGTCAAACAATTTTTGAAAAGATATACTTTTGAAAAATGTATAAATGTATAATCAATCAAACAAGCATGAATTTCATAAAAACATTATTATGTTGAAGTACTATTTTAAAAATATATTTTTAGGAAAATATTCTAATAATTTTGAAAAACAATTTTGAAGAATATTTTTTAATTCATTAGTCCTTAACATCTCACCCATTTTAGATGTATCAATACAACAAGCATGGTTGCCTTATAGGTGTATTGTGAGATGTTTGAATCATTTTTCTCAATTTATTATTAACTCTAAGATTTAATTGAAGCTTGTGTTAGATTCAAATCTGACAAGTGTAAAATGAATTTGATTTTCAGTAATTGGCTTCCAGGTCTTGGCGAGACACTAGGCCTTCTTTGGCCGTAGCCTTATTGGATCATCAACCCTTTCCTTGACAAAGCCTTTTATAGAAAATTCATCTTCAAGTTATTCTTGAAAGATTTTGGTCTAACTAGTTTAGGTTTCGGATCGGTAGCTTCGGCTAGTTCCACCAAAAAGGCTTCTCTAACGTACTATCATCTCACCTCCACCTAATACTAGGTTGATCAAGTTTCAATTATTTTTTTCCTATAGCCGTTCTAAATTATGCATAAAAATTAAATATGAATGCCATGAGATATATTTAAAAGAAAATAGCAAATGCATGTCCATGGCATTGATGCATGATTCAAACAAGTCGATTTATTTTATTTAAATTTCTAAAGATGTATCAAATTCTCGATTTGATACATGTTGTGTACCCGCGAATATGTCAACCCACTTTGACATATTTAATTTTATTAAGTTGATTGTTACGGTTTGGGTAAGATTTTAGTTTAGTTCGAGTTTAAGTTATTTAAGATTTGGTTAAATTCAAGTTAATTAATTGAAGTTGAATTAATTAGCAATTAGTTAGGTTGATTTAATTAAGATTGAATTAATTAATTTAAGTTTGAATTAATTAATTTAAGTTGAATTTAGTTTAATTTGAATTTAATTAAGATTTAATTTAAATTTAATTAAGATTTAATTAAGATTTAATTATAATTTAATTAAGAATTAATTTGAATTTAATAAAGATTTAATTTTAAGTTAATTTAAGATTTAATTTGAATTTAATTAAGATTTAATTTAATTAAGATTTAATTTAATTAATATTTAATTTGAATTTAATTAAGATTTAATTTGAATTTAATTAACATTTAATTCGAATTTAATTAATATTTAATTCGAATTTAATTAAGATTTAATTTGAATTTAATTAAGATTTAATTCGAATTTAATAAGATTTAATTTGAATTTAATTAAGATTTAATTTGAATTTAATTAAGATTTAATTTGAATTTAATTAAGATTTAATTAATTTGACTTTTTAAGGTTATAATGATTAATTAATAATTGTGGGTTTAAATTCATCATTTTCATTATTTCAAAAATTTCTTCTTCATCTTTATCTTTCTTTTCAAGTTTTTCTAATAATTTTGATTTATTTGAATTTTTGTAATTTTTATTGATTATGGCCTTGATCTTAGATAGTTCCATATCCTCCATATCCTTAAAATTATATCTTTCAACATCCTCAACATAGGTGGAGTAATTTGGGCCACTAATTAAGGTTTTGTAATAATCTTCAATATTATCTATGATTAAGTTATTATCTAGGAGAATTTTATCTTCAAAATTATCCTCAGACACATCTTCAATATTTTCAAGAAATTCAAAATTAATCTCTAGATTATCCTTAAGATTTTCTGAATTAATTTCTGGATTATCTTTAAGATTTTCAGAATTAATTTCTGGATTATCCTTTAGATTTTCAGAATTAATTTCTGGATTATTCTTCAGATTTTCAGAATTAATTTCTGGATTAATTTTACTAACTTCAGAGTTATATTTAGAATTTTTAGATTCGAATTCAAATTTATACAACAGATTTTCAAATTTGAATTCATAATTATCTAAAGAATTTTTCAATTTGAATTCGGATTTATCCTTAGGATTTTCGAATTTGAATTCGGATTTATCCTTAGGATAAAATTTATCTGAATTAGAATTATCAGAATTAACAATTTCAGAATTTATTTTAGAAATTACTGAATTGGCGTTCTGGATTAAGTAGTTAATTTCAGATATTTTAGTCATATTTATATTTTCTAATTTCACATGTAAGATATTAATTCTATTGTGCAGTAAATCTAATTTATCAGGAAAGTTAACTAAATTATCTAAAGGCAGTGCAGGAATTTTGAACCTTTTTGTAACGTAAATTTTGCGTACCTTTGTCGGACATTTGTTCTTGTAGTGTCTGTATTTTCCGCACTTGAAGCATTGTACGTGATCCTTATTTTTCCGGACTCCTGGCGCTGGTACCTCCTTTGCCGCCGGTGATGTAGATCGAGTCTTACGAGTAGGGCACTGATTTTTGTAGTGCCCTCTCTCCCTGCACGTGAAACAGATAATATGGAATTTAAAAATGGACATTTTAAAATTAAAAGTACCTGATTCACCCCTGGGCTCCCCCTCAACTCCTGGCGTCGTTGCTCCGTCGGCGGTTAGTCCGGTGAAGAGCGACTCGGCTCTGATACCACTTGTAGGACCGGTGCCGTCGATAGAGGGGGGGTGAATATTGATCGTGAAACTTTCGTTGAAAACTTCGTACGACTTTTGTTCATTCTAGACTTAGAGCGTTAGTGCAGCGGAAAATAGGAAAATAAAGAACAGAACAAAACACAGATTACTCGTGGGATTTATTTACTTGGTTCCCGGCCCCCCTGGGAAAGTACGTCCAAGGCCTATGTACTCGGCGTGAGCCCACTACTGGTCTCCTTTTCGAAATTTCCGGAGGCGGAGAAAACCCGTCTTACAGTTGAAATTTACAAGCAATAATATAAAAAATTAAGTGCGGAATTAATTAAAAGCAAACCAACAAGACAAAGTCTGAAGCTCGGCCGATCTGGACCTCCGAAGTGCCGCGCACTTCCTCCTAGAGCTTCCCGGTCGTAGAGCCTCGTCTCTAGCACGTTGTTATTGGTCAGAGTGATCAGAATGACACTTGGCAGTTATGTCTGAAGCAGAGGGGTCGAAGCCCCTTATATAGGCCTCCTGGGGGCGCCCCGATAAACCCGGTCAATCTTTATCCCGCGTCGACCACGCCGCAGCTAATAAAACCTTTGACCAGGGCACCCCGGACCTCCCGGGCGCCCTCATGAGGGCTTATCTGTGTTTCGGACTCGAAACAACACAAACAGCTTTGAACCCGGGCGCCCCAGACGTTCCGGGCGTCCCGCTTGAAGCCTATTCTGCCTAACACACCAAACTGCCATTTTGCTTCATTAGCTTGGGCGCCCCCAACACTGGGGGTGCCCTGGATGCATGGGGGCGCCCCCAACACTGGGGGCGCCCTGCTTCAGGGCCTCCAACAGGTTGCTTTGTCTTCCGATCTTGGTACCTGCAAGATACACAAACACAAAGCACATATACATATAATATTAGCCTTAAGGACTTGGTTCTGACTTCGGATCTCCACGAAACCCTAGGTCGAACCGGTACAAGTTCCCATCCCCGAGAACTCGCCTTTCACCTACTCCTTTCAGGAGACGGTTGCCACCCAGTCCTTCGGGTGATCTTTTGCTTAGCTTCCGATACTTCCGGACCTCGAGACGCCCAAACCCTGACCCGTCTCTACTCCTGTCCTTAGTCATCCTCAGCTAAGTTGCTTAGTCCCTTGGACCAAGACTTCATTCCCTAGCAGTCCTTCGCCAGGTCTTCATTCCATAGCAGTCCTTCGCTAGGTGCCTAGCAGTCCTTCGCCAGGTCTTCATTCCCTAGCAGTCCTTCGCTAGGTGCCTAGCAGCCCTTCGCTAGGTCTTCTATGCCTAGCAGCCCTTCGCTAGGTGCCTAGCAGCCCTTCGCTAGGTCTTCGGGTCCCGATACCTAGGAGCCCTTCGCTAGGTGCCTAGCATCCCTTCGTCGGGTCTTAGGGTTTCGATGCCTAGGTTAACTAGGACTTTTCTTCAACATAGGTTACTTCTCCTTTGCTCCCCTTTGTCTATTTAATATATCACTGACTTAAGTATATTGTCAAACATTAAAACAAGAGGAACATCATTGATGCAACTTGCGCCAACACTTTCTTCAAAAAGTACTTACTCTAAATTTTATCCTTTCTTCAAAAAGTACTTACTCGAAGTGTTTTTAAAAAAATAAGTACTTACTCTATTTTTTACTCTATTTTCCTCTTTCAAAGTACTTAACCTATTTCTTTTCAAAATTATTTTCAAAAGTACTTAGTCTAAATTGTTTTCAAAATAAAGCATTTTCTAAGTAGTTAAACTTAAGCGATTCAAAATATCACTAAGTACTTATTTCTAAACTTCTCTAGAAAAGTTTCGAAGTACTGAAAACTTTTAAAAGTACTTTCAAAAACTCAAAAGATGTTTTAGAAACTTTTTCACTAAGTTGTTTTTCTAAAATTTCTAATTATAAATTTTTTTTTGAAAATATTCTTTTGAAAAATAAATTCCATTATTTTGACTTAGAAATTTTTCAAACCCCACGAATCTTTGAAAAACCTAGGGGGAGATTCCTTCCAGGGGGAGGGAACTAAACTGTTATATAAACTGTATGAACTTAACTTTTTGAATCGGGTTACCATAAATCAAAAGGGGGGAGATTGTTAGTGTAGATAGCACCCAAGTCAAACCTGTGTTTTGATAAATGGCAAAGGGTTCAAAAGTTAAGTCTTATTTGTTATCTAACATGCTGGTTGAGTGTGCAGATTGAAGTCCTAGCAAAGGAATGCTAGGCAACTAGCGAAGGAATACTAGGCACTAAAACCCTAAGTCCTGGCGAAGGACAGCTGGGCACCTAGCGAAGGGCTTCTAGGATACCAAGACCTAGCGAAGGACCGCTAGGCACCTGGCGAAGGACTGCCAGGATCCGAAGACCTAGCGAAGGACTACTAGGCACCTGGCAAAGGATTGCCAGGATCCGAAGACCTAGCGAAGGACTGCTAGGCACCGGGCGAAGGACAGCTTGGTATCCAAGACCTGGCGAAGGACCGCTAGGCAAAAGTCCAACCGGAAGAGTCGGTTGGCAACAGGTAAATTCTCCTGAGAGGAGTAGGTGAGGACGCGTTCCCCGTCGAGGGAACAATAGGCGTCGGTTCGACCTAGGGCTCCATTTTGGAGACCCAAAGTCAGAACCAAGACAGCTAAGGCTGTATACTCATAACATATTCTTGCTCTATTGTATTTGCAACTAACCCTGGATGTAGGACCAAAGGAACGAGTCTCTGCAGCTCAGAACGCCTCAAAGGAGAGAGACAGCAGCTGGGCAGGGCGCCCCCAGTGTCCCGGGCGCCCCCAAGGTGAAGGCAAAACAAGTTGAGCAAGAAACGCTTCGGAAGCTCACTGGACGGGGCGCCCCCGTGCTCCCGGGCGCCCCCATGCTCCCGGGCCCTCGTGCTCCCGGGCGCCCCCGTGCTCCCAGGCACCCTGCACTCAAGCCAACGAAGCGGATAACATTTATCCAGCCGAGAAGCTCGCTGAAAGGGTTAACTAGGGCGCCCCCAGAGTCAATCCTCAGCCCTATTCAAGTGGGATAAAGGCTGACCGAGATAATTCCGGATCGGTTGACACATGGGGGGGGGGGCGCCCCCAACGTTCAGGGCGCCCCGAAGTGCTATAAATAGCACTCAACCCCAAGGCTTCTAAACAAGAACTTCTTCCAACGCTTTCATGCTCTTCTACTCGAGGTGCTTTGCTACAGAAACCTCCCAACTCGAGATACAAGTGCCGACGACGTCCCTCTGCTCCGAGATACATTCCACACCGGACGTCGGTAACGAAGAGCTGTCTTTTTCCTTACTGCACTATTATTGTAATCATACTTCTGTAAACTGTTTTGCGCACATATAGAATTGCCCACAGTAAACGGTCAACGACCGTGGGCCTTGGAGTAGGAGCCACTCCAAACCAAGTATAATCTTGGTGTTTGCGTGTTGTTTAGTTTTAATTTCCGCTGTGCATTCTCTATCTTACAATCCGAAACGTTTTATGATATTCACCCCCCTCTATCATTTTCTCTCGATCCAACATAAGATTCTTCTTGTGTTTCATTGTGCTTAAAACTATATCCTTGATTGAAATGTTGTGGAGAGGTTACTCCACCGAGAAGGAGGTTGCTTTCTATCCGGTGTTCACCGGGGCTTGATCTGTCGACGATCAAGGGATCTCCCACCTTAAGGGCATGCCAAGGAGTAGGGGAAAGTTATCCCCGAACCTTGTAAACCCTCCTTGTTAGCGATCTTGCTAGTTGTGTTAGTTTGCTTTCGTTTTCTATTTTTCTGCTTACTCTGTGATTGCTACTTCCGCTGTGCTACTAACAAATCTAAGTGCAGAAATTCATTAAGTGCTAAAGTTCAAGTGTTTGTCTATATTCACCCCCCCTCTAGCCATCCGGGTTCCAACAGACTGCCCTTGGGGCAGTCTACTGGTATACCCCAAAAACTAGCCGTTGGCTAGCGTTGACTAGCAATTAATGCTAGACCAGTCGACTGCCCTTGGGGCAGTTGACTGGTGCGGGGCTGGACAGACTGCTAGTTTATCCTGTTCACCTATAAAAGGAGCACTTTTTGCATGTGAGCGGCACGGTTCTGTACAGTGTCGAAGTGATGCTCGTCTGAAGAGTGCTCTCTACTTCCTCTCTTGTATTCTACTGTATTCTGAAAAGAGGAAGATCACCAGTGTAAAGGTTTCTCCACCTGAAGGAGAATTTTTCATAGTGGAACTGGTGTACGGCGTGGATCCTTGGATTAGTCACCCATCTGGGTGGATACCAAGTAAACGATTGGTTGTTAGCATTCTTAATCTTTTTATTTGCATATTATTTCTACTACGCTAACAACTTTGTAGAGATCAAACGGAAAAAAGTGCTATTCACCCCCCCCCCTCTAGCACGCCTAGACGATCCATTAGTTAGTATCAGAGCCGGTGTGTTTCGGAAGAACTAATCGTCAACCGGAGCAAATATAATGGCATTTCAAGAGGGATACTCCACCGCACGACCACCCTTCTTCGATGGGAACGACTTCGCTTACTGGAAAGGTAGGATGCAATACTACCTTATGAACGATATTGAGAACTTGATTAGTGTTGCAGATGGCTTCGACGCACCCGTCAATGAAAGAGGAGAACCGACACCGATGAGATCCTAGTCGAAGGAAATAATGAAGAGGGCGCAACACTGTAGTGCGGGCTCTCGAAGGAGCAACTGAACAAGGTGGGGCCGTTCAAGAGCGCCAAGGAACTGTGAGACAAGTTGGTGGAATTGAACGAGGGGTCAAACGAGTCCAGAAGAGCCAAGAAGGACTTGCTCGTGGCCCAACTCCAATCCCTATCCATGAAGAGCAACGAGACTGTCAGCCAGCTACATGGAAGGGTGAAGGAGGTAATCAATGAGCTCCATGTGATTGGAGAAAAGATCGAGAACCGGGACATCGTCAGGTATGTTCTACAAGCCTTCCCAAGAACCACCTTGTGGGCATCCATGGTCGATGCTTACAAGGTATCAAGGGATTTATCAATTGTTAAACTAGACGACTTATTCTGTGAATTTGAACTACACGAGCAAGCTAATATCTCGGCCAAAGAGAAGGGTATTGCTTTTGTTGCAGAAAAGGAGAAGAAGAAAAGGAAGGAGAAGAAGAAGGTGGTCTACTCCTCCTCATTAGATTCAGAGGAATCCAGCGCCTCCATGGATAGCGACCAGGAGGCATTCATGGTAAGAAAAATGCGTAAAGCTTTCAGAAATTTTTCTAACAAATCATATGCTAGGAAAGGGTCCAAAGGCAAGGGTAAGGCCAAGGACATTATATGCTACAACTACCACCAAGAGAGACACATGAAGAACGAGTGTCCTCAATTGAAGAGAAGAGATGACAAGAAGGAGGAGAAGAAGAAAGTGACAAGAAGAGGCAAAGGGAAAGGAGAAGGGTGCACCAACCTCAAGGCAACTTGGGATGATCCATCATCCTCAGAGGAAGAAGAAGAGCAAGTCTCCCATTTTGCTCTTATGGCACAAGAACACTCAGATTCATCAGATGATGAAAGAAGCTCAAGTAGTGAAGATGAGAGCACCTCCTCTTCATCATCAGAGTCAGAAGCTTCGGTAAGTAGGTATACCACTTACCCTCCTCTACTTTAGTAAAGATCATTTCTAGCACTAACATGGACTTAGCTAAGGCTAGAAGTAAGATTAAGGATCTAAAAGAAGAAATTACCATGCTTAGAGTATAATCTACCAAACTTGAAGAATTGCATGCTAGTTCTATATTTCACATACTTCACATCTTGAAACTGAAAATAGGGAACTAAGGAAAAAGGTAGATGACCTCACAAAGGCCCTTAGGAAATTCCAAGTAGGATCTAGTAACCTAGACATGATCATCAACAGTCAAAGGGCCGTTTATAACAAGGCCGGTTTAAGATATAGGCTAAAGACAAAGGAAGTAGCCTTTGTCTCACTCACCGGTAGGATTAGTGCATCTAGGAGACTAGGGGCTAAGGGAAACACAAAGAAGGCATGGGTACCTAAAGATTTCTAAATGATGCTTATAGATCAAAGATTTAGGTACCAAAAGAGTATGCTTTCTATGTTGTATAGGTAAAGGTGAAAGAGGCCTCAACTATGTGGATAGTAGATAGTGGATGCTCAAGACACATGACCGGTGATGTGAGCAAGTTCACCACTATTAGCTACTTAAGAGAAGGGACGGTCTCCTTTGGGAATAGTGGAAAATTGAGAATCATTAGTAGGGGCACCATTGAGGTATCTCCCACGATTTCTATACATAAGGTACTTCTAATCAAAAATATGAAGTTCAATTTACTATGTGTGAGTCAATTATGTGATGCCGATTTTAGAGTTGAATTTCATGCTAGGAAATGTATAATAAGACATAATGAATCAAATGATGTCATATTAGAAGGGTTTAGAGATGTAAATTTATACTATCTTGATCTTGCTTATGCTACTAACAATGTTGCTAAGTGTTTCATGTCTAAAGTGTTGGAAACGAGATGGCTATAGAGGGGGGGGTGAATATAGCCAGACACCCACATGTAGCACTTTGAAGTTTTCTGCGTGATCAGATTAGCAGCGGAAGAAAATGCAGAACAAAGAACAAAGCAGAGAAGGAATCACAAACCAAACAATCGCTAAGACGAAGATGTACAAGGTTCGGGGATAACTTGCCCCTACTCCTTGGCGTGCCTGTAAGGTGGGCGATCCCTTGATCGTCGGCAGATCAAGCCCCGGTGAACCCGGATAAGATAGAGCCTCCTTCTCGGTGGAGAAACCTCTCCACAGATCTCACGGATGATATAACTTGAGTACAGGAGATCACACAAGAAGGAACACTCATAAAGCTCTCACAGGAATGCAACAAGATCGCTTAAGCACAATGCAACAGAGAGCACGAACACAGCCCAGCCAAACTTCCCAAGTTTCTGTCTTGTCCGCCTTCGCTCCTCTGCTTCCAGCTTCGTCTCTTAAGCTCCTGCTCAACGTCTCCAGCTCCATCAGCACCACTGACCCACACCCTGACCCACTGACCTCTCTGAGCACTCAGTCCACTGGACACTCCTCCAGCTGAGCCTCCGTCAGTTGCCAGCCGCGCCGTCGTCAGTTGCCAGTTGCGCCAGACGCCGTTGAGACCTGAAAACACAATAGATCCAAACCTGCTCAACGGAAAGCCTCCCATTGACCCTCCTTGAGTGTTTGAATCACCTGCTATCACCTGCACACTCCAACAGAGGCTTAGCAATGCATATCAAATGAAATCAGCAAGTAGCAGAGAATCGGTAGTGAAAATAGACACGATCAGAGCTTCTGACAACTTATTTGAATTAAAGTTCTGCGCCTGATCGGTCACCAGACCGATCAGGAAGGACCCTGATCGGTCACCAGACCGATCCAGAAGTCTTCTGCACACTCCTGATTGGTCCCCAGACCAATCAGGCTCCTGCCTGATCGGTCACCAGACCAATCAGGCTGCTTCCAGACCAATCAGGAGTCATCCTGATCGGTGATAGTGAGAACCTTGCGACAAATGATCATTCACTAGACCGATCTGAGCAGTATCCCTGATCGGTCACCAGACCGATCAGGAGCAGATCAGCAGGGGAACTCAACTCACTATTCGCTCCCTGATCGGTCACCAGACCGATCAGGAGCTGTGTAGTGAGTGAAACACACACTCCCTAATCAGTCACCAGACCGATCAGACATCGCTGAATCGGTCACCAGACCGATTCACGAAGGAGCAGCGTGCCAATTCCCTGATCGGTCACCAGACCGATCCAGGGACGAAGACCTAGCCTTCCAAGCTAGGATTTCATTCACCTTAGCCTTCCAAGCTAAGGATTTTTCAATCTAACTCTCCAAGTTGGGAATTTGCACCTAACCCTCCAAGTTAGGACTTTTCACCTAGCCCTCCAAGCTAGGACTTTTCACCTAGCCCTCCAAGCTAGGACTTTTCACCCAACCCCTCCGAGTTAGACCTTCATCTAACCTAGCGCTCCAAGCTAGGCACCTGACCCTCCAAGCCAGGACTTTTTCACCTAACTCTCCAAGATGGGACTTTTCACCTAACCCTCCAAGTTAGGACTTTTCACCTAGCCCTCCAAGCTAGGACTTTTCACCTAGCCCTCCAAGCTAGGACTTTTCAACCACCTCTTCCGAATTAGGACTTTTCAACACCTGGCTTCACTCACCAGGACCCGGCTTCACTCACCGGGATTTCCAACACCTGGCTTCACTCACCAGGACCCGACTTCACTCACCGGGATTTCATGCCCAGTCTCCGACCAGGACTTTAAGCCAAATTCGCTCAACCAAACTTAAATCATTGTCAAACACCAAAACAACAACCGGGCCAGACAGCATCAACATAAAGAAGAAGGGTGGTTGTGGCACCGGAGACTTGGACATGTCAACATGAGAAGCATTGCAAGAGTGGCCAAGGAAGAGTTGGTGAAGGGACTACCAATGATCAAATATGAGAAGACCAAATTGTGTGATGCATGCCAAGAGGGTAAGCAATCAAAATCATCACACAAAGGTAAAACCCTTACCACAACTTCTTTACCATTAGAGTTTTTACATATCATTTATTTGATTGTCATAGTACTCCCTCACTTGTAGGGAGTAAATATTGCCTAGTCATAGTAGATAATTTTTCTAGGTTTACATGGGTTTACTTTTTGAAACATAAGGATGATACCCTAGAGATTTTTATAGGATTTAGTAAAAGGGTAGAAAACGAAAAACATATCAAAATAAACCGAATTAGGAGTGACCATGGTGGGGAGTTTCAAAATGCAAGCTTCACACAATTTTGTGTTGAAAATGGATACAAGCATGAATTCTCATGCCCAAGGACTCCTCAACAAAATGGGGTAGTTGAGAGGAGAAACCGAGCCCTACAAGAAGCTGTTAGGACTATGCTTAATGCATATTCCCTTCGTAGCTATTTTTCGGCCGAAGCCGTTAATGTCGCTTGCTATATTCAAAACCGGTATTGGTATATAGGTTCCTAGGAAGAACACCTTTTGAATTATGGAATGGAAGGGTACCACAAGTCCACTACTTTAGGGTCTTTGGATGTAAAGTCTACATCTTAAATACCAAAGATGACCTAAGGAAGTTTGCGTCAAAAGCCGATGAGAGAATTCTAGTAGGGTACTCATTAACTAGTAGGGGATATAGAGTTTACAACAAGAGGACAAAAGTGATTGAGGAGTCCTCAAATGTTAAGTTTGATGAAATAACTAGTACCTACCCTAGAAACGCCTCAATTGATAAGGATATAGAAGAGGTCCAACCCCTTGCCCAAAGAATCCAAGACCTACAGTTGGAGGGCAACGATCTAGGGGGAGTAGGAAGTACACTAGAGGATGAGAAAGAAGGAGTAAATGAACCCACAACATCTAGGCCCTTGAGACATCACCATGATCATCTTATTGACCAAATAGTGGGTGATGTCACTCAAGGAGTAAGGACTAGGTCCTATTTTAGGGATCAAACTAGTCAAATAGCTCTAATCTCTCAATTAGAACCTAATTCTATTGATGAAGCATTGGGAGATGTGGATTGGGTCTTAGCCATGCAAGAAGAGCTAAATCAATTTGAGAGTTGTAAAGTTTGGGAGTTAGTTCCTAGGCCCAATGATTGTACCATTGTAACCACAAGATGGGGCTTTAGGAACAAACTAGATGACCAAGGCAAAATCACTAGGAACAAGGCTAGATTGGTAGCTAGGGGGTTCAACCAAGTTGAGAGACTAGATTATGATGAGACTTATGCCCCCATAGCTAGGTTAGAATCTATTAGAATCCTACTAGCCTATGCCGCTCACATGGGTTTCACACTTCACCAAATGAATGTGAAGTCGGCATTCCTTAATGGGATCATTAAGGAAGAGGTCTATGTAGAACAACCCCCGGGTTTGAGGACCCTAACTATCCAAGACATGTTTACAAATTAAGAAAAGCCTTATATGGATTGAAACAAGCTCCCCGGGCTTGGTATGAAAGACTTTCTTTATTTTTAGTGTCTAAGGGGTTTATGAGAGGAACAATTGACCCTATCATGTTCCTAAAATCTAAAGACAAGGACATATTTGTTGCCCAAGTCTATGTAGATGATATCATTTTTGGGTCAACAAATAATGACTTCTTACAAGAATTCATCAAGTGTATGGAAGATGAATTTGAGATGAGTCTTGTAGGAGAGTTAACCTTCTTTTTAGGCCTTCAAGTTAAGCAAACTAATGAAGGGACATATGTCTTTCAAACCAAATATGCTAAGAAAATGTTGAAGAAATTTGGTTTAGAAAATGCTAAGGTAGCATCTACACCCATAGGAACCAATGTGAAAATGGAGAGTGATCTTGAAGGGAAAATGGTAGACTCTAAACAATATAGGAGCATGATTGATAGCCTCCTATACCTAACTGCTAGTATACCCGACATATTTTTTACGGTAGGTATGTGTGCAAGGTACTAATCTTGTGTCAAAGAGTCCCATCTGGTTGTAGTCAAGAGGATCTTAAGGTATGTTAAAGGTACCCTCAATGTCGGACTTTGGTATCCTAGAACCGCTAGTGTTGATCTAATTGGATACACCGACTCGGACTATGTCGTTGTAAGCTAGATAGGAAGAGTACTAGTGGAGGGTGTCAATTCCTTGGGTCTTCCTTAGTTAGTTGGAATAGTAGGAAACAACCATGCGTTGCCCTATCAACAACGGAGGCGGAATATGTGGCAATCGGTGGGTGTGTTTCCCAACTCCTTTGGATCATGCACACCTTAGAAGATTATGAGTTACATTATACCAAGGTCAAAGTCTTGTGTGATAATGTAAGTACAATCAACTTAACCAAAAATCCGGTTCACCACTCTAGGACAAAACACATTGAAGTGAAACATCACTTCATTAGAGACCATGTGGCAAGGGGAGACATAGAACTACACTATGTTGGATCAAAGTCGAACCTAGCCGACATCTTTACCAAGCCTCTTCCCGAATCGGAGTTTACATCCTTAAGAAGAGGCCTTGGAATGTGTTTTGTGGAAGTGTAGAATGAACTTTGAGATTTTAAACTTGAAATAGGGTGCTTGATCCATTAGGGTGATACATTTGGCTCACTTGTGCTTATGGCATATTGTTGAACCATTAAAAGTATCAAAACATGAAAATTAGACCAACTATGGGGAAGACAAGTGTTTAATCAATGGACACTTTGCCCAAATATCATAGTTGGACATTTTAAACTTTTGAAAACCATTTTATTCTTTATATAATTTGCCATGCTTTTGAAAGTTATATAATTGCAAAGTGGATTGTAAGTTTGGTACAAAATGTAGTGGTTTTGAAAGATTTTGGATTTTAATCGAAAGTCATGCATGTTTGAAATTGTATATGGCTTAATATTTTTCCTTGATAGAGCATATCATTTCAAACATGTATGCAAAATTTTACAATTTTTGGAATTTTCTGGGAGTTTCTGAAATTTGGTAGAAAAGCTAAAAATTCATACTGATAGCGTATTAGTCGACTGCCCCATGGGCAGTCGACTGGCACGCTTGGTTTCAGATTCTGAAACTTTCTTTCAGGAATGCAAATCTCTTTCATTTTATGCCATAGGATTGGGTTTCTTGAGGCAATCATTTTGATGGTGTCAAAGGGGGAGAATGGGTGGTTTAAGTTAGAATTTTAACTTGGAATGGATGGTTTAAGGTTTTCTTTCCTTAGACCTTGAATAATTAAAAATGGGGAGAAGACATGGATTAAGGGGGAGGTTGCCTCTTAGGTTTTAATATGTCTTACATTTTTAATGATGCTTAGTGTTAAGTGGAAACTTAACTTGGATTAGAATTGAAAATGGGGAGAAGACATGGATTAAGGGGGAGGTTACCTCTTAGGGTTACTATATCTTATGCTTTTTCAATTGCTATCTTTTGCTATTGCTATTGTTGACTGCTATTTATCTCTAAACTTAAACTTATTGCCACACATCAAAAAGGAGGAGATTGTTGAGGCAATCAGCCCTTAAATGATTGGAAGATCATGGTTTTGATGTGTGTGGGTGAATATGTTTAAGGTTAGAGTGTTATGTTGTGTTTGATGTGTGTCATTGAGTTTGCAGGACTTGAAGAATCACACATGGTGGACATATCCAAGGGACGAGAGCCGAGGGAGGAGAGCTCCAAGGGAAAGCCGGGAAGTGGACTTCAAGGGCACATGTGAATGGTGGCATGGAGGCAAGCCAAGGGAAGGCTTGCGTGCGCATCCGAGGGATGATAGCAAGAGGAAGAGGACTTCAAGAGGCAAGACAAGGGAGTAGACCTGAAGGCACACGTGAAGGAAAAGGTCCGGAGTTGCTGGAACTACGCTGAGAGGCAGGGCAGTCGACTGGCCTAGGGCCAGTCGACTGCCAAAACTCACAGAAAGTTTTTGGCCTCGGACCAGTCGACTGCCCTTGGGGCAGTCGACTGGTATACCCCAAAAACTAGCCGTTGGCAAGCAATTATTGCTTGACCAGTCGACTGCCCTTGGGGTAGTCGACTGGTGCGGGGCTGAACAGACTGCGAGTTTGTCCTATTCACCTATAAAAGGAGCACCTTTTTGCACGTGAGCGACATGGCTCCGTATAGTGTCGAAGTGCTGCTCGTCTGAAGAGTGCTCTCTACTTTCTCTCTTGTATTCTACTATATTATGAAAAGAGGAAGATCATCAGTGTAAAGGTTTCTCCACTTGAAGGAGAATTTTCATAGTGGAACTGGTGTACGGCGTGGATCCTTGGATTAGTCACCCATCTGGGTGGATACCAAGTAAACGGTTGGTTGTTAGCATTGTTAATCTTTTCATTTGCATATTATTTTCGCTGCGCTAACAACTTTGTAGAGATCAAATGGAAAAAAGTGCTATTCACCCCCCTCTAGCACGCCTAGACGATCCATCATATACTACATAGCTTGGGTGCCTATGTTGATGGGGGCGCCTGACACGTGGCCTGTTCTGCAAGAATCTCAATTCGAAAACTTGGCCAGCGCTTATCCCCTCAACCAGGGTGCCTGAGCTAATTGGGGTGCCTGTGTTAACACAGGCGCCTCCTATGCGGTTTTGTGGCTTTGCTTCGAAGTGCATGGATTTTCCCCTTTGTCTGGAGCACCTGTCTCAACACAAGCGCCTAGCCCAGTAGAGCGCCTCACTCCATTGAGGCGCCTAGGAGCTGAAATCTTCATCCATTCATTCTGGTAACCAGGGTTAGTTCGAAAACAAAAGAAACATATAAATAGTATAGATTTCATCATGATTTATAACCTGAGCTGTCTTGGTTCTGACTTTGGCTTTCCCAAATGGAACCCTAGGTCGAACCGATGCCTAATGTTCCCTCCACGGGGAATGCGTCCTCACCTACTCCTCTCAGGAGATTTTACTTGTTCGCCAACCGGCTCCTCCGATTGGACTTTTGTCCAATCTCCCGGATCAGGTCTTAGTGCCCAGCTTCACTCACCAGGTCTTAGTGCCCAGCTTCACTCACTAGGTCTTCGGTGCCCAGTCCATGACCAGGACTTAGTATCCAACTTCACTCACCAGGTCTTAGTGCCCATCTTCACTCACCAGGTCTTAGTTACCCAGCCCGCGGCCAGGACTTAGTGCCCAATTCTTAGAACCAGGATTTAGTCCCTAGTGTACCAAGGACTTTTCTGTTGGTGCAAGTCGCATCAGTGATATCCTCCTTTAAGTGTTTTAATGTTTGACAATATACTTAAGTTAGTGATACATTGAACAAGGGAAGGGGAGTTAAGAGAGGAGTAACCAAAGTGGAAGAAAAGTCCTAGTTAACCTAGGCACTAAGACCTGGTGAGTGAAGCTGGGCACTAAGACCTGGTGAAGCTGGGCACTAAGTCCTGGCAAAGGGTTGGGCACCGAAGACCAGACCGGAAGTTGGGCACGAAGTCCTGGTTGAGGACTGGGTAAGAAGACCTGACCGAGGGTTGGGCACCGAAGACTTGGTTTGAGGAATTAGGCACGAAGACCTGGTCGAGGGTTGGGCACCGAAGACTTGGTTCGAGGAATTAGGCCCGAAGACCTGGCCGAGGGTTGGGCACCGAAGTCCTGGACTTAGGGTTTGGGCACGAAGTCTTGGTCCGAGGGACTGAGCAACTTAGCTGAGTGATGACTAAGGACAGAAGTAGAGACGGGTCAGGGTTCGGACGTCTCGAGATCCGAGAGTATCGGAGGCTCTGCAAAAGTCCACCCGAAGGACTGGGTGGCAACCGTCTCCTGAAAGGAGTAGGTGAAAGGCGCGTTCTCGGGGGTGGGAACTTGCATCGGTTCGACCTAGGGTTTCGTGGAAATCCGAAGTCAGAACCAAGTCCTTAAGGTTAAGATTGTGTGTATATTTGCTTTGTATTTGTATATCTTGCAGGTACCTAGAATGGAAGACAAAGCAAGCATATAATATACTACACGACTGAAAGCTTGGAAGCTAGACACCCCTATCAATGGGGGTGCCCAAATGGAATTAGGCGCCCCCATCAATAGGGGCTCCTAACTCAAAGAGGCAAAAGCTAGTTCAGCAAAGGAAGACAGAACATGCTTCCATTCAGGCGCCCGGGAGCATACGGGCGCCCCCATTAGCTCAGGCACCCCTGTGGAGAGGATAAGCGCTGACCAGGCCTGCGGATAAGAGATCACGCAGGAAAGGTCACGTGTAGGCGCCCCCATCAACACAGGCGCCCGAATGAAGCCTATAAAAGGGGCTTCGACCCCTCAGCTTCAAACACAACTTCCAATCACGATTCTAAGCTTCCGAAGTGACGACAAAGCTCTAACGACGAAGCTCTACGACCAGGAGGCTCCAGGAGGAAGTGCGTGGCACTTCGGTGATCTAGATCGACCGAGCTTCAGATCTTGATTGCTCGGTTTGAATTTACAATTCCGTACTTAGTTTTATTTATCATTGATTGTAATTTCTGCTCTGTAAGATAGGTTTCTCCGCGTCCGGAAAGTCCGGAAAGGAGACCATTAGTGGACGGGCGTTCCGGTGCTTAGGCCTTGGATGTACTGACCCTCGGGGGTCGGGAACCAAGTAAAATCCCGCGTGCACTGTGTTGTTGTTTCTTTTATTCTTTCTATTTTATTTTCCGCTGTGCTACTAACGCTCTATCCAGAACAACTACTCTTAAGTTTATGAGTTTCCGCGAGAAGATTTTTCGGTCGATATTCACCCCCCCCCTCTATCGACGGCACCGGTCCTACAATTGGTATCAGAGCCAGACCGCTCTTCACCAAACTAATCGCCAACGGAGCAAAGACGCTAGGAGTTGAGGGGGAGCCTAGGGGTGAATCAGGTATATTTTATTTTAAATGTCAATTTTTAAATTTCATGTTATATGCTTCAAGTGCAGGAAGAAAGGGCACTATAAAAATTAGTGCCCTACTCATAAGACTCGTTCTTCACCGGAAGCAAAAGACATACCAGCATTAGGAGGCCGGAGGAACAAGGATCATATCAGGTGTTTCAAGTGCGAAAAATACGGACACTACAAAAATAAGTGTCCGGCAAAGGTACGTAAAATTTATGTCCCGAAAAATTTTAAAATTCCTGCACTTTCTTATGTAAATAATTTAGATAATTTTTCTGAAAAATTAAATTGTGTAAATAGTCGAGTTAATGTTCTACATGACTAGTTACAAAATATCAATAATGTTAAAATATCAGAAATCAACTATTTAATCCTTAACGTTAATTCATTAATCTCTAAAGATAATTTTGGAATTAATTCTGTAAATTCTGAAAAATGTTATAGTTGATTTAGCCCATTTCATGAAGAGGTATTTAAACTTCCACTTAAGTCACGTTAAGACGCGATTAGGGCTTGGAGGAGGCTGCGCGAACAGGGGAGGGAGGCTACGAAAATAGGGAGAAAAGAGAGGAGTTTCCTTACTTCCTCTTCCTCCTCTTGAGTGGAGAACCTAGGGCTTCTTCCCTAGGGCTAAGAAGTGGAGTTTTCTTGCAAAGGAAGAGGAAAAGAACCCTACGCTAGGAATTTCGAGATACTTAGTGAGTTTTCTTCAAGAAAAGGGTAAGTAAATCACTCACCTGCAATAGAAGTAGCTTCGCATGTAGTTTCTCGTTGTAGAACCATGATTTTGTGATCTAAGTGCATGCTTTGAGAATATTATTTATTGTGTGATTTAAGTTTCTAAAGAATACATGTTTTAATCATAGAACTTGAATTGGTGTAGATTTTATATGTGTGATCTAAGCATGAAAGACCAAGTTCTTGAAAAGTCCCAAAAAAATAAGTTTTGGGTTAAGGGCACGCAAGGTGCTCGATGAAAGTTCCAAGTGAGAAAGGTAAAGTTTTGTAGTGCAAAGATTTATGTAAAAAGAAAGATAGCTTTGAAAAGTCCCAAAAATGAGTTTTGGGTTAAGGGCACGCAAGGTGCTCGATGAAAGTTCCAAGTAAGAAAAGGTAAAGGTTTATAGTGCAAGATTTATGAAAAAGAAAGTTAGCTTGATAAATACAAGCATTATGAGTAAGAAAGTATTTTACTTTTGTAAAGTGACATGTACCGAGCAAATGAGAGGCCCACAGAAAGTAAGAAAAAAGCTCTAATAGGGTGTGGTGGCTAGCTACCCCGAAACCTATTAGGGATGTGCGCATTGGTACATTGATACCATGGTACAGTGTCAAGGCCTGAGAAAGTTGATTATTATTTTGAAGTATATGAATATATGTAAGTGTTTCAATTTCCTTAAGTGCATGTTTTTGTGATGTATGTTAACATGGTTATGTTATAAGCATGGTAAAGAGAAAGAGCAAAGAAGTTAGTGTTTTAAAGTATGGAAATGTATCATTAGTAAGTTTCAAAAGAAATCATGAGCATGTTATGTTTGCAAGTGTTTTGATGCTAGTAAATGTTTTCAAGCATGATTGAGCATGATAAGTATATGAGAGTTTCCATGTGCAAGTATTTCAAAGTGCATGTGTTTTGAAGCAAGCATTATTTGGAAAGAGCATGTTTATCATTGATCGCATGGATTTGTGAGTTAGGATTTACTTACTAAGCAAATCGCTTATTAGTTGCATTTCCTTCTATTGCAGATGAAGGTAAAGAAAAAGCATAAGCTATGGAGGCGAACGGGACTTGCATTGATGTTCAGTGGCGGCGGAACCGTGGAAGAGATCGTCGAGTTAAGTCTTGTAGAACATGTGTTTTGAATTTGTAGAATGAATGACTTTGTTTAAACCTTGCATAGAGACAAAGTTGGGTACAAACTCTAGTCTAGAGTTCATATATTTTGATAGTTTATTTACTTCCGCAAAGATCCTAATTGCAAGTTTATGAGTTTGTTTTGGGTTGCTAAAATGTTTATAAAACTAGTGTAGAGTATAGATTTGGAGTTATTTATCTATATACTTGAAAGTATATGAATTGAGAAGCTTTGGAAATGGTTTTCAGGTCTGTAAATGCAGTTTTCAAGCGTGCCAGTCGACTGGTTCAGAACCAGTCGACTGCGATATCGAACAGAACCTCCTGTTCGATGCACCAGTCGACTGCCATGAGGCCAGTCGACTGGTGTCGGGCCCAGAAAGTTTCTGTGGCCGATACCAGTCGACTGGCTATATAGAAGTCGACTGGTACCGTTGAAAAGAAAATGGTATAGAGCAGCTGGTTAGTGTTTTAGTCTTACAACTAAGAGGTCTAGGTGTCAAATCCTTGCAAAGCAAATAAAATGAAAGTTTTTTTTTTTAAATTCAGAAAAAATCAGAGCAAGTTAGGGGAAGTCAAGTAGTTGTAACCTAAGGCTAAGAATAAGGTAAAGTTAAGGTTAAGTAAAAGTGACGTCCGCTTTAGTGGTAGAGAAGTGGGGTCGTCACAGAGTGGTATCAGAGCGAAGTTCCACCCTTCCGCCACACTGACATCAAGCATCAATCCTGCCGCCTGCCAAGTAAGAAGTTCATATGTTGTAGTTTTTGGTATACTTTTCATTATTGACTGCTAGTATCAGTAAGTGAGAGATGATAAGGAAGTATGTTAGTATTATTATATGCTATTATGTGCATGATCTGTATATGCTATATGAGTAAGATGACATGATATGACATATGTTATATGAGTATGATGATAGTATGGTGATATGACATATGCCATATGAGTATAATGATATGAGTAGGATGATAGTAAAGTAATGAAATGTCCTTATTGATGAAATGTCATTACCCTTTTTATGATATAAAGAAAGAGAATGTCAAGAGGACGTCCTAGATGATGTAAAGTAAGAGAATGCCAAGAGGACGTCCTAGAAAGGCCCAAAACGAGGAGCAAGCTCCTAAAGGGCAAGAGGCAGAGTCAGTACCACCACCAAATCTCTTAGAGGTGGTAGCGCAGTAATGGAGACAGTTAGTAGAATAGCAGCAAGTTATTGTCACCATGATGACTAACCAGTAGGCCGCTCCCATTACCCCGCGGGTGGAGAATGTAGTGGCACCAGTTGTGATCGACGATCCATCGGTTACATCTATAGTCCCGACAAGGGGGGTAAGGCAAGAAGCATACCTCATCTAGTGGCAGAAACTAAAGCTAGGGAACTTCTCAGGCACAATTGAACCATGGGATGCTCAAGCATGGTTCAAAATTTGGGAAAGCATAGTAGAGCTACTGGACTGGCCTGAGATAGAGAAAAGAAATTGTGCATCTTTCTGCCTTACGGGAGATGCTAGAATATGGTGGGAGAGAGTCAAGGCCAAGAGAAATGTCAGCCAGATGACATGAGCCGACTTTAAGACTGAGTTCTTCGAAGAATATTTTCACATGCAAGTAACCAACAAGCATTATGATGAATTCACAGAGTTCAGACAAGGAGACTTATCCGTGGATGAAGCAGTGAAGAAGTTTAATCGGTTAGAGCATCTGTGCCCAGAGCTAGTTAGCACAGAAAAAGAGAGAGTCAGGCTAATGCTCAAGATGTTAAGGCCTGAGATAGCGATAAATGTGGCCAGCGGTGTTAAGAGGCCGCAAACCTCCGAAGAATTGATAAGTAATGCTTTGATCACTGAGCACTACTTAAATAGTATAAAGGCCACCAGAAATGTTGAACGATGAAGTTCTTAACAACCTTACCTTCGGGAGAGGTCATGGCAATCTACTCAGTGGCTAAGAGCTGTATTAATTCGGATTTCCAACCGAGAACTCTATAGTGATTTAGTAGTCCTTGAGATGAAGGATTATGATGTCATTTTAGGGATGGACTTCTTGAGCAAGTACAATGCTTTTATAGACTGCCGCAAGAGAAAAGTCAAGTTCACACCAGAAGCAGAACCTCCATTCGAGTTTATTGGAGACCCAGAGAGAAAGGCAAAAAGGTTCCTATCTACCTTATAAGCTCAGAGAATGTTAGAGAAGGGGTGTTCTGGTTTTCTAGCTCATATAGTAGATGCAAGTCAAAGAGAAGGATTAAAGAAAGAGGAAGTGAGGGTAGTCTGTGACTATCCGGAGGTGTTTCCTGAAGAGTTACCAGGACTCCCTCCCAATCGAGAAATTGAATTTGAAATTGAGTTGGTTCCAGGAACCAACCCAATTTCAAAGGCACCTTATCGCATGGCACCAGCAGAACTGAAAGAGCTGCAAGAATAGTTACAAGAGCTGCTCGACAAGGGTTTCATCCGCCCTAGTCATTCACCGTGGGGAGCTCCTGTGTTGTTCATCAAGAAGAAAGATGGATCCATGTGAATGTGCATAGATTATCGAGCCTTGAATAAGGTAACCATCAAGAACAGATATCCCTTGCCAAGGATAGATGATTTATTCGACCAGTTGAAGGGAGCCACGGTATTCTCCAAAATAGATCTGCGATCAGGTTACCATCAACTCAATGTGAAGGAGAGTGATGTGCCAAGGACTGCTTTCAGTACAAGATATGGGCACTACGAGTTTGTGGTCATGCCCTTTGGAGTGACAAATGCCCCTGCGACGTTTATGGATCTAATGAATCGAGTGTTCAAGGATTTTCTTGACAAGTTCGTCATTGTCTTCATTGATGATATCCTAGTGTATTCAAAGACTCAGGAAGAACATGACGAACACCTGAAGATAGTGTTGCAGACCTTACATCAGAGGGAGTTGTACGCCAAATTCTCAAAGTGTGAGTTTTGGCTTGACCAGGTGGCCTTTCTAGGCCACATCATTTCCAAAGAAGGCATTATGGTAGACCCAGCCAAGATTGAAGCAGTTAGTAACTGGAGTCGACCAATGAATGCTAGTGAGATCAGAAGTTTTCTGGGTTTAGCAGGGTACTACAGAAGGTTTGTAGAGGACTTTTCAAAGATAGCTTCTCCACTTACAGCCCTTACCAGAAAGAATAAGAAGTATGAGTGGACTGAAGACTGTGAGAAGAGTTTTCTTGAGTTGAAGAAGAGACTGACAAGCGCTCCTATTCTTACAGTACCTGAAGGTGATAAGAGCTTTGATATATACAGTGATGCATCAAAGCTAGGACTTGGAGCCGTACTTATGCAAGAAGGCAAAGTCATAGCTTATGCTTCCAGGCAACTCAAGGACTATGAAAAGAATTACCCCACTCATGATCTAGAGTTGGCAGCTGTAGTCTTTGCTCTAAAGATATGGAGGCATTACTTGTATGGAGTGCAGTGTAAGATTTATACAGATCACCAGAGTCTGAAATATTTCTTCACTCAGAAAGACCTCAATATGAGACAGCGAAGGTGGCTTGAGTTAGTGAAGGATTATGACTGTGAGATCCTTTACTACCCTGGTAAGGCAAATAAAGTAGCAGATGCACTAAGTAGAAAGACTTGTGCCACCTTGATGCCCTTGTCAGCATTATCACCACCATTACAGAAGGAAATAGTAGATTATGGAGTTGAGATCATTTATGGGCAGTTAGCTCTATTGACACTAGAGTCAACCTTGCTTGAAGATATACAGAAAGAGCAAACTGAGGATTCTGATATCCAAAGGATCAAGCAAGAGATACAAGAAGGAGAAAGTAAAGAGTTTAGAGTATCTGACAGTGGGATACTCTATTATGGTGACCGTTTATGTGTCCCCAATAGTGAAGAGCTGAGAAAGAAGATTCTTGAAGAAGCCCATAGAACTCCCTACTCAATGCATCCTAGTTCCACTAAGATGTACCAGGATTTGAAAAGAAGATTTTGGTGGTCAGGGATGAAGAGATACATAGCTAAGTATGTCAGCACCTGCCTGACATGTCAGAGAGTTAAAGCAGAACACCAGAGACCAGGAGGTGTCCTACAGCCCATTCAGATTCCAGAGTGGAAATGGGAAGACATAGCCATGATTTCATAGTTGGTTTACCAAAGACAACTAATGGCTATGATGCTATTTGGGTGATAGTAGACAGATTGACCAAGTCTACCCACTTTTTGGCAATCAGAGTGTCTTACTCAATTGAAAAGTTAGCCCAATTATATGTGCAGGAAGTGATCCGACTACATGGAGTCCCGAAGACCATTATCTCTGATAGGGATGATCGTTTCACTTCACACTTTTGGGAGTGCGTACAGACAGCGCTAGGCACCAAACTGAAGTTTAGCACAGCTTTCCATCCCCAGACTGATGGACAGACAGAGAGAGTGAATCAAATTCTAGAAGATATGCTCAGAGCTTGTGCATTAAATTTCAAAGGCAGTTGGTGCAAATATTTATGTTTAGCTGAGTTTGCCTACAACAACAGTTACCAAGCCACTATTGGTATGACACCCTATGAAGCTCTTTATGGTAGGAAGTGTAGATCTCCCCTCTGTTGGTATGAAGGTAGTGAGAAGAAAGAAATGAGATCTCAGACTGACCTTATAGATGATACCACAGAAGCTATAAAGAGCATCCGCCAGAGAATAGAAGCTGCTCTGAGTAGGCAGAAGAGTTATGCCGATGTACGCGTAGACCGTTAGAGTTTGAAGTTGGGGATACAGTTTTCCTCAAAGTAGCTCCTATGAAGGGTGTAATGAGATTCGGCAAGAAAGGCAAGCTAAGTCCTCGATACATAGGACCCTACCTAGTGACGAGAAGAGTTGGCAAAGTAGCTTATGAGTTGGAGCCACCTCCAGAGATGTCAGCAATACACAATGTGTTCCATGTCTCAATGCTAGAGAAGCATATCCCAGATGCCAACCAAGTGATTGAGCCACAGATGGTACAAGTTCAAGAAGATCTCAGTTATGAAAGTCGACCTATTCAGATAATAGATCGAGCAGATAAGAAGCTGAGGAACAAAGTGGTACCACTAGTAAAAGTCTTATGGCTGAATCAGAAGTATTAAGAGGAAACTTGAGAATCAGAAGATAGCTTGAGGCAAAGGTATCCAGAGCTGTTCTAAGTTCGAGGACGAACTTTTTATAAGGTAGGGAGGATTGTAACACCCAATAATTTTCTGGTATTATTAGGGATTTTTTGGAATTTTTCTAGCATTTTTCGGAATTAAAATAAAAAGAAAAAAAAATTAAAGGGTCGAGTGGGGATTGATCTCGCGACCACGCAAGAAGCAAATCCTTAAGCAAGCTTTGCTAACCAGCTAGGCAAGGGTATCAAGCACAGAAAAGGATGAAGCGAAATAATGTTATAGTTGATTTAGCCCGTTTCATGAAGAGGTATTTAAACTTCCACTTAAGTCACATTAAGACGCGATTAGGGCTTGGAGGAGGCTGCGCGAACAGGGGAGGGAGGCTGCGAAAATAGGGAGAAAAGAGAGGAGTTTCCTTACTTCCTCTTCCTCCTCTTGAGTGGAGAACCTAGGGCTTCTTCCCTAGGGCCAAGAAGTGGAGTTTTCTTGCAAAGGAAGAGGAAAAGAACCTTACGCTAGGAATTTCGAGATACTTAGTGAGTTTTCTTCAAGAAAAGGGTAAGTAAATCACTCACCTGCAATAGAAGTAGCTTCGCATGTAGTTTCTCATTGTAGAACCATGATTTTGTGATCTAAGTGCATGCTTTGAGAATATTGTTTATTGTGTGATTTAAGTTTCTAAAGAATACATGTTTTAATCATAGAACTTGAATTGGTGTAGATTTTATATGTGTGATCTAAGCATGAAAGACCAAGTTCTTGAAAAGTCCCAAAAAAATAAGTTTTGGGTTAAGGGCACGCAAGGTGCTCGATGAAAGTTCCAAGTGAGAAAGGTAAAGTTTTGTAGTGCAAAGATTTATGTAAAAAGAAAGATAGCTTTGAAAAGTCCCAAAAATGAGTTTTGGGTTAAGGGCACGCAAGGTGCTCGATGAAAGTTCCAAGTAAGAAAAGGTAAAGGTTTATAGTGCAAGATTTATGAAAAAGAAAGTTAGCTTGATAAATACAAGCATTATGAGTAAGAAAGTATTTTACTTTTGTAAAGTGACATGTACCGGGCAAATGAGAGGCCCACAGAAAGTAAGAAAGAAGCTCTAATAGGGTGCGGTGGCTAGCTACCCCGAAACCTATTAGGGATGTGCGCATTGGTACATTGATACCATGGTACAGTGTCAAGCCTGAGAAAGTTGATTATTATTTTGAAGTATATGAATATATGTAAGTATTTCAATTTCCTTAAGTGCATGTTTTTGTGATGTATGTTAACATGGTTATGTTATAAGCATGGTAAAGAGAAAGAGCAAAGAAGTTAGTGTTTTAAAGTATGGAAATGTATCATTAGTAAGTTTCAAAAGAAATCATGAGCATGTTATGTTTGCATGTGTTTTGATGCTAGTAAATGTTTTCAAGCATGATTGAGCATGATAAGTATATGAGAGTTTCCATGTGCAAGTATTTCAAAGTGCATGTGTTTTGAAGCAAGCATTATTTGGAAAGAGCAAGTTTATCATTGATCGCATGGATTTGTGAGTTAGGATTTACTTACTAAGCAAATCGCTTATTAGTTGCATTTCCTTTATTGCAGATGAAGGTAAAGAAAAAGCATAAGCTATGGAGGTGAACGGGACTTGCATTGATGTTCAGTGGCGGCGGAACCGTGGAAGAGATCGTCGGGTTAAGTCTTGTAGAACATGTGTTTTGGTGTTTTGAATTGGTAGAATGAATGACTTTGTTTAAACCTTGCATAGAGACAAAGTTGGGTACAAACTCTAGTCTAGAGTTCATATATTTTGATAGCTTATTTACTTCCGCAAAGATCCTAATTGCAAGTTTATGAGTTTGTTTTGGGTTGCTAAAATGTTTATAAAACTAGTGTAGAGTATAGATTTGGAGTTATTTATCTATATACTTGAAAGTATATGAATTGAGAAGCTTTGGAAATGGTTTTCAGGTCTGTAAATGCAGTTTTCAGGCGTGCCAGTCGACTGGTTCAGAACCAGTCGACTGCGATATCGAACAGAACCTCCTGTTCGATGCACCAGTCGACTGCCATGAGGCCAGTCGACTGGTGTCGGGCCTAGAAAGTTTCTGTGGCCGATACCAGTCGACTGGCTATATAGCAGTCGACTGGTACCGTTGAAAAGAAAATGGTATAGAGCAGCTGGTTAGTGTTTTAGTCTTACAACTAAGAGGTCTAGGTGTCAAATCCTTGCAAAGCAAATAAAATGAAAGTTTTTTTTTTAAATTCAGAAAAAATTAGAGCAAGTTAGGGGAAGTCATGTAGTTGTAACCTAAGGCTAAGAATAAGGTAAAGTTAAGGTTAAGTAAAAGTGACGTCCGCTTTAGTGGTAGAGAAGTGGGGTCGTCACATTCAAATTAAATTTTAATTAATTAAATCTTAATTAATTAAATTAAAATTAAATCTTAATTAATTCAAATTCAAATTAAATCTTAATTAATTCAAATACAAATTAAATCTTAATTAATTCAATTAAATCCTAATTAATTCAAATTAAAATTAAAACATATTTAATTCAATTAAACCTTAATTAATTCAGACTCAAATTAAATCTTAATTAATTCAAATTCAAATTAATTCAAATTAAATCTTAATTAATTCAAATTCAAATTAATTCTTAATTAATTCAAATTAATTCAATTAAATCTTAATTAATTCAAACTCTTAATTAATTCAAATTAAATCTTTATTAATTCAAATTAATTCAATTATATCTTTATTAATTCAAATTCTTAATTAATGAAAATTAATTCAAATAAATCTTAATTAATTCAAATTCAAATTAATTCTAAATTAATTCAATTAAATCTTAATTAATTTAAATTCAAATTAATTCTTAATTAATTCAATGAATTCTTAATTAATTTAATTTCCATTAATTCTTAAAGAACTTAAACTCAAACTAAATAAAATCCTACCCAAACCGGAACAATTAATTTAATAAAATTAAATATGTCAAAGTGGGTTGGCATATTCGCGGGTTCACACGACATGTATTAAATCGGGAATTTGATACATCTTTAGAAACTTAATTAAAAATTTTTTGACTTGTTTGAATCATGCATTAATGCCATGAACATGCATATGCTATTTTCTTAAAATATATGCCATGTCATTCATGTTTAATTTTATGCGTAATTTAGAACGGCTATAGGAAAAAGAATAGTTGAAACTTGAACAACCTAGTATTAGGTGGAGGTGAGATGATAGTACGTTAGGGAAGTCCTTCTAATAAGGTCATGTATATTCTACTTAGTCTGTTTAGTCTGGTGGAACTAGCCGAAGCTACCGATCCAAAACTTAAGTTAGTTAGACCAAAATTTTTCAAGAAGTAATTTGAAAATGAATTTTCGATAAAAGGCTTTGTCAAGGAAAGGGTTGATGATCAAATAAGGCTACGACCAAAGAAGACCTTGTGCCTCGCCAAGACCTGGAAGCCGATTACCGAAAATCAAATTCACTTTACTATTTGATAAATTTGAATCTAATACAAGTTTCAATTAAATGTTAGATTTAACAATGAATTAAGAAAAATGATTCAAGCATCTCACAATGCACACATAAGGCAACCATGCTTACTGTATTGAGACATCTAAAATGGATGAGATGTTAAGGACTAATAAATTGAAGAATATTTTTCAAAACTATTTTCAAAATTATTAGAATATTTTTCTAAAAATATATTTTTCAAAATAGTGCTTTAACATAATAATATTTTTATAGAATTCATGCTTGTCTGATTGATTATATATTATATGTTTTCAAAAATTATATCCTTTTAAAAATTGTTTGACTCACACAATTAGACACAAGCCTCTTAGGATAACACTAAAGTTCCTTAAGGCACTTAGATAGAGTCAAACGGTGTTGGGTATAGGGGGAGTATTTTCATTCGTTTAAAATGTTTTTTAACATTAGTATCATTTGAAAATCCTTTTCAAAAACTGTGCTTTAAATTACTATCACTTGTGTTTCCAAAAAAAACCTATACTTTAAAAATTATCTTCTTTCCAAATTGTGGGTTCAAAATTTATCTTCCTGAAAATTAGTGTTCATTTGATTTCGATAAACCCTAAAGACACAGAGGAAGTCCACTTTATGATCTACAAGCACTCCTAGGATGTGTCAAATTTAGGGGGAGTCTGAGTCAAAAGAAGAATTTCTGAAAAAGTTTTTTTGGTAATTGTTTGTTTTGATTTTATTAGATAATACCTTTGATCTGAACTAAACCCTAAAGACTTAGAGAAAGAGCACTTGTGGTCAACAAGCTTCCTAGGACTGGGCCAAGTTTAGGGGGAGGTCAGATTATAAGAATTATTTAATATGTTTTCATGCAACTGCATTATTATGTTTTTTTAAAACATAATTTTTCTATCAAAGTACTGCCTTTTCAAATCATATTAAATCTCTATCACGTTCAAAACAGTTTTTCTTGGAAATAATATTTACTTGGGTTGGAGATTTTCCAGGACACTTAGGAAAATGTCCTTGTAGTTAACAAGGTTTCCTAGGATCGTGTCAGATTGGAAAGGAAATCAAGTCAAGTATAATATTATGTTTTCAAAACAATATTTTTCTAAGTACTTTGAAAATATAAGTCAAGTAATTTTCTTTCAAAAGAACTTATACTTTTTATAGAACTTACATTTTTCAATGGTACTTATATTTTCCAAAAATGCATAATATCTTTCAAAGATACTCATATTTTGCATAATATTGTTCAAAAGTACTTGCATTATTTTCAAAAACTCAATATATTTCAAAAAGTACTTGCACTTTTGAAAATGATCAAAATATTTTTCAAAGGTACGGATATTTCTTCAAATACTAGCATGTTTCAAAGAACAATTTTTTTGTGAAAATGTGTTATGCGTAAAAAATCTTTCAAGAGTATTTTCACAACATTTGTTTTAAGTATTTGCTTGCAATCTCTTGAAAAATCTTATCTAAAATTTTTTAAGGAAAATTTTTTTTCCTACAAACACAAAATATTTTTCAGAATTGCACAATACTTTTCAAAGTGGATCTTTTTCTAGAAATTTAAGTACTTAGGCTTACTATGCCTTCAAAAATTTATACTAACTATTTTCAAAAAATACAAAATGTTTTCATTATTGGTGCAAGTGTTTTTGGTGTTGTTTTTGATGTATGACAAAGGGGGAGAGTGAGAGCTTAAGTTAGAAAATTTTTGTCTTCCAGAAGGATCAATGAATCAAAATATTTTTTTCAAAAAGGGAGAGTGAGCTTATGTTAGAAAATATCTTTCTCCCAAAGATCAAAACTTATTTTCAAAACTTAGATTATTTTTTTCAAGGTTTAGCCCCTTCAACCAATCTAACTTAAGATATTGTCAAACATCAAAAAGGGAGAGATTGTTGGTGTAAGTCGCATCAGTGATATCCTCCTTTAAGTGTTTTAATGTTTGACAATATACTTAAGTCAGTGATACATTGAACAAGGGAAGGGGAGTTAAGAGAGGAGTAACCAAAGTGGATGAAAAGTCCTAGTTAACCTAGGCACTAAGACCTGGTGAGTGAAGCTGGACACTAAGACCTGGTGAGTGAAGCTGGGCACTAAGTCCTGGCAAAGGGCTGGGCACTGAAGACCTGATCGGAAGTTGGGCACGAAGTCATGGTCGAGCACTGGGCAAGAAGACCTGGCCAAGGGTTGGGCACCAAAGTCCTGGACATAGGGTTTGGGCACGAAGTCTTGGTCCGAGGGACTGAGCAACTTAGCTGAGCGATGACTAAGGACAAAAATAGAGACGGGTCTGGGTTCGGACATCTCGAGATCCGAGAGTATCAGAGGCTAAGCAAAAGTCCACTCGAAGGACTGGGTGGCAATCGTCTCCTGAAAAGAGTAGGTGAAAGGCGCATTCTCGGGGGTGGGAACTTGCGTCGGTTCGACCTAGGGTTTCATGGAAATCCAAAGTCAGAACCAAGTCCTTAAGGTTAAGATTGTGTGTTTATTTGCTTTGTATTTGTATATCTTACAGGTACCTAGAATGGAAGACAAATCAAGCATACAACATACTACACGGCTGAAAGCTTGGAAGCCAGGAGCCCCCATCAATGGGGGCGCCCCAATGGAATTAGGCGCCCCCATCAATAGGGGCGCCTAACTCAATGAGGCAAAAGCTGGTTCAGTGAAGGAAGACAGAACAAGCTTCCATTCAGGTGCCCAAGAGCATACGGGCGCCCCCATCAGCTCAGGCACCCCTGTGGAGAGGATAAGCGCTGACCGGGCCTACGGATAAGAGATCGCGTAGGAAAGGCCACGTGTAGGCGCCCCCATCAACACAGGCGCCCGAATGAAGCCTATAAAAGGGGCTTCAACCCCTCAGCTTCAAACACAACTTCCAATCACGATTCTAAGCTTTTGAAGTGACGACAAAGCTCTAACGATGAAGCTCTATGACTAGGAGGCTCTAGGAGGAAGTGTGCGGCACTTCGGAGATCTAGATCGGCTGAGCTTTAGATCTTGTTTGTTCGGTTTGAATTTACAATTCCGTACTTAGTTTTATATATCTTTGATTGTAATTTCTGCACTGTAAGATGAGTTTCTCTGCCTTTGGAAAGTCCGGAAAGGAGACCATTAGTGGGCGGGCGTTCCCGTGCTTAGGCCTTGGATATACTGACCCTGGGGGGTCGGGAACCAAGTAAAATCCCGCGTGCGCTGTGTTGTTGTTTCTTTTATTCTTTCTGTTTTATTTTTCGCTGTGCTACTAACGCTCTATCCAGAACAACTACTCTTAAGTTTATGAGTTTATGCGAAAAGATTTTTCGGTTGATATTCACCACCCCTCTATCGACGACACCAGTCCTACATTTTCCTGCACACTTAATTAGCATTGTTAGATCACAATAAGACCTTAACTTCTGAACCCTTTGCCATTATCAAAACTGTAACACCCCACTAAAATTCCCTTCAATATTATCCCTAATATTGAGTATAATTGCATGAATAATAGCCATATTGAGTATGATTCATGAATGATAGTTAGAGTTGTGGGAATTTTAGTATAAGTGTTAATGGGCCTTATATGAGCTCTAAATGGTGGAAATTCCTAATGGGTCTTAAATAGCACTTCGTTAGTTATCCTAATGGGCCCCATGAGGATTAAAGAAATAACACATCATGTAATGGGCCTTACTTAGATGCGCTTGCAAAAGAATAAAAAAAAAATGAAATGAGGTAGGTGCCAAGGATCTAACCTTGGACCTTAGAGATGTTGTAAGCCTTAAAAATGCATATGTAACCAATTCACCTAGCAAGGGAGTGCTATTAGGGGGATAGAGGAAATTGTAGATAGGTGTAAGGGAGATGAAGATGTTAGTGATATGAAAGAAGTATCCTAAGGCAATCACCTTATGATTGTAATTATTTATTTTAATAAATGAATATTTACTATTTGAGTATACATGTTTGTGTATTTGATTGAGATCTTAAACTTATTTACTGAATGTCCACAATACAATTCACAGCATGAGAGAATTTGTGATGAATTCACAACTAGTGATTATCTCTACATGTGCAATTGTGAAGTATTGAAATTGTCCCTAGTCGATGAATTGATAAATACGGACACTATCAATTCTATTGAGACTAGCATGGGTTATTCTCTAATCAGCTGATTCTCACTGGCTGGTGACATTGAGATGTCCGGAGATAAACATGAATGCTAGTTAAGGGAACTAGTTCATTGGAGTGACTGGCTGTAAAACTTCATATGGTAGTCTACATATAGATATGTCAGTGAAGTTCTTACTGTAGCTTAAGTGCGATGTTCCTTTGACTTGCGGTGTTCAAGTCATCTTGGTCATGGAGACTTATACTTTGACATCTTAAGCAAGCATCTCCAAGGAGGTGTGGACCCAGGATGATTGGGTATAAGCCGAAGTGCCCGAAGATGTTTGAACAGCCTACAAAGGATTCACCACTCCTTGCGAGGAGATATATACCTGAGGCCTATCATCTGATTGTTACTCGAAGCCTCTGGCCAGAGCATGACATGTTCAGAGTATGAATCTCTTAAATACATGAGAGTAATTAGAATCCGTAGGACGAGAAAACGTTACTTGGGCTAGGTGTGACATAGTCAGCCTAGTGGGGACTGACACACATATAGACCATGTCCTGAACCAAGTGGGTATATGATGGTGAAGGGAATGAGGCACGATTCATTATAGCTGCTGAAGGGTTTCAGAATTATTTCTGAGGTCAACCGTTGATCTTTCAATTAATTGGGGATCATGATGTACTACTAGGTGCCACTCATGATCGTTCTATAATTAATTAATTATAGACGGACAACATAAATTGAAAGCCTATTTAGTCACACGCACTACGAGTAATCTGAGGGATTTAAAACGAGTTGAAAATTAGATTTTCCAAATCAAGAGAGATTAGGTTTGGTTGAGCCAAACGATAAGTCGAATCTGAATTTTTCAGAGACGCATCGGAAGCGTAAAATGACTAAGTCTTTTGAAGACTTAATAGATGAATTAAATAAGTTTAATTCATTGGGGCTTGGCTTGGATGGGCCTGTTGGGACCGGGTGCATGTTGACATGGATACGGGTTCGTAATTTTAAAATTTAATTACGTGCAGCGGAAGGTTTAGCATAAATAATTTCTCAAATTATTTTAACCACGTATCTAGCATGCAACCTTATATTGTGGAGACATGATCATACATTTAAATTTTGCAGAAAGTAAACTAATTTACTTAATACCTAGCGTAACTCGTAGAAAGGGACGAGATCCAACCGTAGCGTCCCTTGGAAGCTCCGCCTCTATTCGCGTCCACGCCGAGTTTTCTTCGGGATGACTTCGCAAAGCCACGAGTTTCGTGCCGACAAGAACTACTAGATTCTCCAAAGGCACGACAAGAATACCAAGAGAGAGATGGAAAGACTAACCACCAAACGAAGAACGGAATCAAGATTCCGGGAGGAAGGAAGGAGTCGCGCCCGCTTCTTCTTCTTCTTCGGCCTCTTCTTGGTGGTGGAAGCTCACGGCAACCAAAAGGAGGGCCTCTAGGGCCGGCGCCACTAGAGGAGGGAGAGGGAGAGAAGGAGAGGGAGAGAGGCTAGGCAAGAATCCTTGATCTCTTCGATTAATTTCCAAGCCTTGCCTTGGTACCTGTATATAGTAGCCTCTTAATCGCCAAGTCTCCTTTTAACGGAATAAATTTTCATAAGAAATTTATCTTATAAATTTTTCTATGAATTATTCCATTATGCCAAGTTTTTATCATAATTTAATTTACAATAAAAACAACCATGTCTCCCTTTTCTTACGGAAAGAAATTTCTTTATATAAACTTCATTATATAAATTTCTTTATATAAATTTCTTCAGATAAATTTCTTCAGATAAATTTCTTTATCATGGTAAATCAATCTATTATTGATTTTATAAAATAAAATAAACCTATCCATGGTTCATTTTAATTTCTATGAAAAATAAATCCATTTATATAAATTTCTTTATCCATAATTTTATAAAACACACCACGCGCGGTTTATTTTATAATTTGAACCAAACAATTTGGTTCCCCCCTTTTATTGTGGCCGGCCAAACAAAGAGGGTGGGGACCCTCTTTGGCCGGCCAAACCCAAGCCGAAACCGTACGAATTAAACTCATTTAATTCGTCCAATAAGTCTTCAAAAGACTTAGCCATTTTATGCTTCCGATGCATCTCTGAAAAATTCAGATTCGACTTATCTCTCTTGATCGGAAAATCCAATTTTCAACTCGTTTTAAATCCCTCAGATCACTCGTAGTGTGTGTGATAAATAGGCTTTCGATTTATGTTGGCCGTCTATAATTAACCAATTATAGAACGATCATGAGTGGCACCTAGTAGTACATCATGATCCCCAATTAATCGAAAGATCAATGGTTGACCTCAGAAACTATTCTGAAACCCTTTGGCAGCTTTAATGAATCGTGCCTCATTCCCTTCACCATCTTATACCCACTTGGTTCAGGCACGGTCTATATGTGTCAGTCCCCACTAGGCTGACTACGTCACACCTAGCCCAAGTAATGTCTTTCTCGTCCAACGGATTCTAATTACTCTCATGTTTCAGAGAGATTCATACTCGGAACATGTGATGCTCTGGCCAGAGGCTTTGAGTAACAATCCGACGATAGGCCTTGGGTATACATCTCCTCGCAAGGAGTGGTGAATCCTTTGTAGGCTGTTCAAACATCTTCGGGCACTTCGGCTTATACCCAATCATCCTGGGTCCACATCTCCTTGGAGATGCTTGCTTAAGATGTCAAAGTATAAGTCTTCATGACCAAGATGACTTGAACACCGCAAGTCAAAGGAACATCGCACTTAAGCTGCAGTAAGAACTTCATTGACATGTCTATATGTAGACTACCATATGAAGTTTTACAGCCAGTCACTCCAATGAACTAGTTCCCTTAACTAGCATTCATGTTTATCTCCGGACATCCCCATGTCACCAGCCAGTGAGAATCAGCTGATTAGAGAATAACCCATGCTAGTCTCAACAGAATTGATAGTGTCCGTATTTATCAATTCATCGACTAGGGACAATTTCAATATTTCACAATTGCACATGTAGAGATAATCACTAGTTATGAATTCATCACAAATTCTCTCATGCTGTGAATTGTATTGCGGACATTCAGTAAATGAGTTTAAGATCTCAATCAAATACACAAACATGTATACTCAAATAGTGAATATTCATTTATTAAAATAAATGATTACAATCATAAGACGATTGCCTTAGGACACTTCTCTCACAATACTAACAGGGCCGGCCAAAGAGGGCCTCCATCCTCTTTGCTTGGCCGGCCACAACAAAGGGAGAGAACTAAGTTTTTGGTTCAATTTATAAAATAAACCAAGTGTGGTTTGTTTTATAAAATTATGGATGATATAAATTTTTATATAATAAACCAAAGTTTGGTTTATTTTTCATGGAAATTAAAATGAACAATGGATTGGTTTATTTTATAATATCAATCATGGATTGATTTACCATGATAAAAAAATTTATTCCATAGGAGAGAAGAGACTTGATTGATTTTTATCATGAATTAAAATATGATTTTAACCATGATATAAAATCAAACTTGGCATGATGGAATAAGTTATTCCATATTTGAGAGGCTTGATGATTGAGAGGCCACTATATAAAGGACCCAAAGCAAGGCTTGGGAAATAATCGAAGTGATGAAGGCATAGGCTCTCTCCCTCTCTTTCTCTCCTTCTCTTCTCCCCTTCTTGCCATGCACCAGCCAGCCCCAAGAAGGAGCACCAGCCAGCCGCCCCTGCCCTTTCCCTGCTGCCGACCACCATCTCTTGGTCGGAAGAAGGTGTTGCCGGAATTAGAGTTTGCCGCCGCAAGCCTCTTCTTTTGCTTCACCGAAATTTTAATTCCGGCCATCCTTTTGTAGTTAGTCTTCCGACTTCACTCTTGATTTTTCTCGTCACGTTCTCGGAGAATCTAGTAGTTCTCGAGAACACGAAACTCGTGGCTTGCGAAGTCATCCTGAAGATACTCGGCGTGGACGCGAATAGAGGCGGAGCTTCAAAGGGACGCTTACATTTGGATCACGTCCCTTCCTTCGAGTTACGCGAGGTAATACGTAAATTAGTTTACGTTTCTGCAAAATTTTAAATATATGATCATGTCTATACAAGATAAAATTGCATGCTTAGATGTGTGGTTAATAATTTGAGAAATTATTTATGCTAATCCTTCCACTGCACGTAATTAATTTTTAAAATTACGAACCCGCATCCATGTCAACATGCACTTGGTCCCAACAGAAGAGTCACCATGGAGGATGAAGACTCACCATGGAAGGTAAAGGGGTCACCATGGAGGGTGAAGAGGCATACCTCTTCATTTACTATAAGAAGATGAGGAAAAAATGCCACAAGCCATCTCTTCATTCCTCTCATTGCTGAAACACCAAGGCCCTCTCTCCATCAAAAAAAATTCTCTCCAAGAAGATCTAGTGAAGGCTTTGTGTTTGTGAAGCAAAGGAAGAGCCAAGGAGCAAGAAGTTCTTTCTTTCTCCTTCTAGGTGATATATATTGTTTGGGAATCTTTAGCACAAGGGTAAGACTACCCTCACCTGCAACATAATAGCTTATATATGTTTTTGTTTATGTTCTTGTATGTTCTTGCGATGTGTTGCTAAAATCGTGAAGTTTTCCCTATGAGCAAATTTCGGCCAAGCATGGGTTTAGGGCCTAGGTTTGTGTTTGATGCTATCTAATGACTCCAATGTTTTCTTGATGTTAAGTTATGAGTTATGATGAAAAAAAAAGATGGAGCAAAAGACCCTTAAAAGTTTCGGCCAAGGCTCCCATGAAGCCATAGACCTTTTGGCCATAAGAAGATGTTTGGGTTCTTTTTGACTAGCTAATGGTTTTAATTCCATGTTAATGTTTTGTTGAGTGTTTTATATATATTTATGCCATGTTTTCTCCTCTGTACATGTTCGGCCCATACCCTAAATTAGGGCTAAAAAAATGAGTTAAAGATGCCATGTTACTTGCTAATGCTTCCTAGTGTTAGAATATGTATTATATGCATGTTGTATGAATCAATTGCTCTTGTTTTTGTCATTTTCATGTTGATATGAACCTTAGAAGTTTCTGATCAGTACCTTAAATTGGGTTTTAGGATGGGTTAAGGTCACTACCTCACTTGATGATGTCTCTTTGTAATAGGAAATTCAATGTATGCATGTTGTATGAGTTGTGTGATGTTGTGTTGTGTTTTATGCCATGATAATCCTATCTAAATGTTTTGACCAGTAGAGTATATGTTGAATTATGGTTGAATTAAAGGTATCCATGTTTCATTATGCCATGATAGATGAAAAAAAATGGAACAAGTTCCCTAGGTGTATTATCCTTAGTTTTAAATTGAACATTATGTATTTTATGAATCATGAATGATAAGTTGGCATGTTATGAATTTTCTTACCATGAAATTATGTTTCTCCATGCCATGTTCATGCTTGAAAGTTATGATGATATTTATGCTTTGAATGTATGCCCATGACATGTATGACATTATGAATAAAAGAATGTCTAAAGAGCAATTTCTAAGAAAAGAAAAGAAATGACGAACGATATGCTAAAGAGCAATTGCTATGGAAAGAAAAGGAATCATGTATGCTAATTTACTTTATGTATTGGCTTGTACCGGATCTTGAAAAAGGTCCAAGGGATGGGCTCCTCCTAAGCAAGACCCCGGTTCTAGACTACCGTAGCTGTCCCTAGGCTAGAGGTTGCCTAGTACCCTAGTAGGTCGGGATTAGCTGCCTCGCACTCTACGAAGGGATGCGTGCAAATGATGAATGGGTACAAGCCAGGGATCCCAATGATGATGATATGTTAATGTTCAAGTATTATATTATATATATTTTCAAAGAGCATCCTTAATGTTTATGCACATGTCTATGTTTAAAGATATTGCATATGCTATGTCTAATGTTTATGCACATAATTATGTTTTAAAGATTATGCAAATGTTATGTGCTTTAAGTACTTACTCATGTCATATGTCCTTAATAACGACACACATATTCATGTTTTAAGTGTTTATGCTTATGTGCTTTAGATGCTTTAAGTATTTATTCATGTTATATGTTTATGTCAAATGATGTAGATTTCTACTTATATGTGATGTACGGATTTTGTCAGTAAGCAAGGAGCTTACTAAGCATTTTATGCTTATAGTCTACCTTCTTATGTTGTAGATCAATATAAAGGTTTCTAAAGAAGGGGAAGCAGCAGGAGGGCATGTGTGTGTGTGGCAGTGACTTGGCAGAACGATCCTACTGTTGTCTTTACTCTTACTTATGGACTTATTTCTCATGGACTTAATGTTGCTACTTATAAACTGCATGTGTTTTTTTTTTTACTACTTGTTGGAGTTGAAGTTCTTTATGATATACATGCTTAATGTAGAACTATATACTCTCTTGTTAAATATGCTATGCTATGATTCACATGCTTAAAGTAGTTTAGTTAGAAAGAAATTTATCCAATTGCATATGTTCATGATTTAGTATTATTTCCGCTGCTATATTTACGCTTCATATGCAATAATGTACGAAAGAAAAAAAAAGTAACGTGTCGCTCATGTAAGGGGCAGGCGTTACAGCTTGGTATAAGAGCCAAATTGCCATCTCACTACACACACATCAAGCCTGTATCCTGCCGCTTCCAAGTAAGATCTTACCTTACATAATTTAAGTATGTTTGCTTTATGTTTACTTATGATAAGAATGTTTCTAGACTAACCATACAAGTAGATGTGATACCCTATATGGTTCTAGAACGATAAGGAATGTTTATGACTAAGTATGCAAATACGAAATTATGGAACCATGTTTCTTACCTGGGAATGGAAACTTAGGGTAGTACCTTACCTTACCTTATAATGAAAAAAATGATACAAATGCATGTATATACATGAAAATGATGAAAATGATAAATGATCTTATACTAGCTTATTGTTGTAATATGAAAACTGCATGGCTAGAAGAAGTACTAGAATTAATGATACCGTACATCAGCCTGACTTGACACACCTAGTGATAGAACTCCAGCGTCAGCTCACCGAGCAACAGCAGACCATCAACACCTTGATGAATCAGCAAGCAAATTCTACCGTTCTATCTGCGAACCAGACGGTGATACCTGTAGTGCCTCCGACTCCACCAGCACCCCCGACAGGCCCTGCCACCGGAATGCGACCGGAAGCTTACATAATCCAGTGGCAGAGACTGAAGTCGGAAACTTTTACGGGTGCTTGCGAACCGTGGGATGCTCAGGCTTGGCTTAAGATGGTAGAGAGTACTATGGAGTTGCTGGACTGGCCGGAGCACGAGAAGGTCAAGTGTGCGTCATTCTACCTTTCTGGCGATGCCAGAATGTGGTGGGAAAGGGTCAAGGCCAAGAGACCCATGAACCTGATGAAATGGACGGACTTCGAATCAGAATTTTATAAGGAGTTCTTCCACATGCGGGTCACCAACAAACACTACGACGAGTTTACGGAATTCCGTCAAGGCGATCTGTCAGTCAGTGAAGCTGTCAAGAGATTCAACAGGCTGGCTCGCCTATGTCCCGAGTTGGTCAAGACGGAGAAAGAAAAGGTCTGCTTGATGCTGAAAATGTTACGGTCCGAGATAGCTCTGAACGTGGCCGGCGGAGTTAACCGACTGCAGACTGCAGAGGAGCTATTGAGTAGCGCCTTGATCACCGAGCACTATCTGAACAGTATTAATCGGCAGAAGGAGATGCCGACAGAGAACAAGAACCAAGCCAACTCAGGAGGTCAGCACACGGGCACCAGCTGGAAAGGGAACTGCAACGACAAAAAGAAATGGAACAATCCTAAAGGCGGTCCAGCGAACAAGAAGCCCAAGTACAACCTGTGCGCGAAATCTGGAAATATGCATCTTGGAGAATGTCGCAGAGGTACAAATAAATGCTACACCTGCGGATTGGAAGGACACAAGGCCATCGACTGTCCTATTAAGCCTCAGGCACCACCTCAGTAGCTGATCCAGCACCAGGGTGCCCCTGCCCAACTGCATTATATGCAAGCTGCACTGGAAGGTCCTCAGATAAGTCAAGGCAGATTGGAAGCCCCGCCAGTTACGACGAATGCCACAGTTTTCTCACTTACCAAGGAGGACGCAGCGAATGTTTCGACGGTTGTTACAGGTCAGATCTTTATTTACAGTCAGCATGCTACTGCATTATTTGACTCTGGAGCAACGCATTCGTTTATTTCCATGCCTTACTCTAAGAAGGTAGACATACCTCTACATGTTCTAGACTGTAAATTTCTAACAACCCTGCCTTCGGGAGAAACAATGGCATCCACCCACGTGTTGCGTGCAGCACCAATCAGAATCGCAGAAAGAGATCTCTATTGCGACCTGATAGTACTCGATGTAACGCCCGACCTTATATCTACCCTAAAGGTGGGGTTACGGGTCCACACATTCATATCATGCAATCATGTTAAACATGTATATCCAACAAAACAGTTACAATACATGAACTAGTAATAAGCATGCTTATTGAACACTAAATTACCAAGCAAGGTTTTCCATTTCATTTATATCTACATGCATTTACAACCTAATATGGAAATCATTTAACACACTATAGCATGAAATCTCAAGTAAGCATATAGCAACAGTTATCTAGTCTTAGATGCATGCAAAAGAAACATTCATAGGCAACCGAAAATAGTAAACATCTAGCATTTTACTGAGCATGCATACTATAGGAATTTGACATTAATAATAGTATTATCTAACATGACTTAGGTTCCATATCCCTAACAGTAGAGTAGTCACAATCATCATATATTCAGAGTATAGTAATACATTTCAATCTTTAATCAGAAGCAGTTAGATTCTAGATAAACTAAGGTAGATAGAATCTTTCATCCTTTCCCGAGCCATCACCACACACATCCTCCAACCTTCCCTCTGCCTCTTCCTTTAGTTCGAGTATTTCTTACCGCTATCTGCAGCATAAGAAAAATAACAGGAACTAGTAAGCAAAACATGCTTAGTAAGAATCCGGGCCTACTCGCAAAATCCATATCAATGCATCATATCATGTACACCATAATCAGATAGAATTATCAGCATCATAAGCATCTCATCAAAGCATCATAAACATCACATCAATTTATCTCTAAGTACTTTACGGAACAAAATCACATAATGAGAAATGTTTTTCAAAAAGGTTCCATAATGGTAAGTACTTCAAAATATCATATCATCATCCAGGGCCCAGTTGTCGTACCACCATATCATGCGCGTTCCCTAATAAATTGGGGTAGCGAGCCACCAATCTAATTAGAGCAGGACCCTTCCGTCCTACCAATGCCATGACCTTAACATGCTCATTGGATTTGTTTAACGACCCCCTTCCGAGTCGGGTACACAACTTTTTCAAAGTAAAGTAATTTATCATGCAATTACTCATATATGTATATGCCTAAAGGTACTCTTAATCACTTCTCAAAGGGACACACCACACATTCGGGTGCTCTTGATCCCCTAGGGACACACCACGCATTCGGGTGCTCTTGATCCCAGTTTCAATAGAGTATCTCCTTTTTAGGCATATTATCAGCCACATCTCAATCACATCATATTCATGTCATAAGAGTGCCCCATGGGCTATAAGGCATGTTTTTATACCTAACAAGATAGGTCACATAATTTATACACATATCACATATGTAATAGCATGCTTCATGGTCTCATTAGGTACTTCCCAACCCTAGGACTAGGGTTGGCCGAAACATACAAGTAAGGAATTTGGTTTTCCCACCAAGCATTCGTTCAAGCATTCCTACAAACACTTCACTTATATCATTAAGCATGGATATATCATAGGGAAAATCATTCAACCTTGAACCCTAATTTCCCTAGGGGTGGCCGAAACCTTGTAGAGTAGGCTAGGCTAGATTTTTTTGACATCCAAACTTCACACACAATTATACAAACACCTTGTATACAATATTATTCCATACCCTAAGCATGAATGTTTTCTAGGATAACTCAACTCTCACTAGCCCCTTTTTCAATACCTTGGCCGAAAGTCATATAGGGTGCTAAACCCTAATTTTGTCCTCTCAAAAATTGGGAAACAACACATATGAGAAATAAGTCCCTAGGGTTACTAGTATGCATCAAGTTTGATCAAAAAAACTCTTCTCTTGGACCCCTTACAAGGGGTGGCCGAAACCCTCTACAAAGCAAAACCCTAGGTTTTGTTCTTGACACCATGAAGAAAAATCCATCTACATGTATACCCTACGTTTCTAGGCATCTCCTCATGCAATAAAAAGTAACCAAGCCCTACTTCATGGTGGTGGCCGAAAGTCTTATAAGGGATGGTCCTTGTGATTTTTTTTTCCAAAAGAATGAAACAAGTACATTCAATAGCAATTATGCTACAGGCGAGAGGATACTTACATCCTAGCGCTGGAATTTATCCTTCTCTTAAACTGTAGGGTACCCTACACTTGGAGGGTATGCAAAGATCTTTTCTTCCAAATCTTCTCTCTAAGATTCCTTGGTCTTGGTAGATGACAAGATCACTTGGATTTTCCCTCTTGAAATTGCCCTAGGGTTAGAACCCTTGCCTAGGGTTTTTGAAAATGGAAAGAAGGAAGAAGATGATGGAGGTTTCGGTTGGGAGAAGTGAAGAGGAAGAAGAAAAGAAATGGAAGTTATTCCAACTTCCCATATTTATACCTTTCTCATGAAAAGACATGTCTCTTCACTCTTACCCACTTAACAAGCATGTTCCTTTCTCCTTCTACATGAAATATTGCTTGGTTCATTGGTTATGACATGGTGAGTGCAACTAGGAGGTCCAAGGTTCAATCCTTGCTTCCTCCACTTTGCACTTTCTTTTTAGCACCATTCATTTCCAAGCCCAATAAACCAAGCCCATCATGAAATTTCATAATATGAATATTATTTTATGAATTCAGAATATTTCATAATATTCCAAAAATATTATTTCATAATATTTTTAATATTCCATATTCATGAATATAATATTTCATGATAATATTTCATGATAATACTATTTCATTAATATAATATTTCATGCATTCCTAACATTTCATGGCATGTGATTGAATGAAATTCATATCATTTCATTATAACCATTTTCATACATTGTCATGATTTTACATTGACAAATTTGGGGTGTTACACTCGACATGCAAGATTATGATACAATACTGGGTATATATGGATTATCTGAGCAAATACGGTGCTTCTATCGAGTGCCGTAAGCGAAAAGTGGTCTTCCAGCCTGAGGCGGAACCTATGTTTGAATTCATCGGAGAGCCAAGGAAGAGAACCGGGAAATTCTTATCGGCTCTAATGGCGCAGAAGATGCTAGCGAAAGGATACACTGGTTTTCTAGCATATGTGGTGAGCACCGCTCAAACAAAGGATCAGAAACTAAGTGATGTCAGAGTGGTATGCAATTATCCGGAGGTATTCCCAGACGATCTACCAGGATTGGCCCCGGACAGAGAAATCGAATTTGAGATCGAACTGATTCCTGGCACCAATCCGATCTCCAAGGCACCTTACCGTATGGCGCCAGTTGAATTGAAGGAGCTTCAAGGACAACTGCAGGAGTTACTCGACAAGGGTTTTATTTGCCCGAGTCACTCTCCATGGGGAGCTCCGGTACTGTTCGTGAAAAAGAAGGATGGAACTATGCGCATGTGCATAGATTATCGAGCTCTAAATAATGTGACGATTAAGAACAGGTATCCCCTCCCAAGGATCGACGACCTGTTCAACCAATTGAAGGGAGCTACCGTCTTTTCGAAGATCGATCTTAGATTCGGTTACCATCAAGTTAAAGTGAAACCAGACGATATTCCAAAGATGGCTTTCCGGACTAGATACGGACACTTTGAATTCATCGTCATGCCCTTCGGAGTAACTAATGCTCCCGCTATGTTTATGGACCTGATGAATCGGGTATTCTCGGCATTCCTTGACAAGTTTGTGATCATCTTCATCGACGATATCCTCATCTATTCGAGAGATCGAGAAGAGCATGCTGAACACCTGAAGATGGTATTACAGATCCTTCAGGAAAAGAAGTTATATGCCAAGTTCTCCAAATGCGAATTTTGGCTCTATCAAGTGGCTTTTCTAGGTCATATTATTTGCAAGGACGGAGTCATGGTGGACCCGAAGAAAATCGAGTCCGTGAGTAACTAGAACAAGCCGAAGAATGCTAGCGAAGTCAGGAGTTTTCTCGGACTAGCGGACTATTACCGAAATTCGTGGAAGACTTCTCTAGAATCGCATCACCTATGACGGTTCTCACCAGGAAGAACTAGAAGTACGTATGGACAGAAGAATGCGAGAGGAGTTTCTTGGAGCTGAAAAGGAGACTTACAAGTGCTCCAATCCTTACTCTTCCCAAAGATGACAAGAGCTTCGACATGTACAGCGATGCCTCCAAACTGGGACTCGGAGCTGTACTTATGCAGAGTGGTAAAGTTATTGCCTATGCCTCTAGGCAACTCAAAGAACATGAAAGGAACTATCCCACTCACGATTTAGAGTTAGCCGCCGTGGTCTTTGCTCTGAAGGTATGGAGACACTATCTATACGGAGCACAGTGCAAGATATATACAGATCACCAGAGTCTGCGATATTTCTTCACTCAGAAGGACCTTAACATGCGACAACGCAGATGGCTCGAACTGGTAAAGGACTATGACTGCGAGATCTTTTATCATCCAGGCAAGGCGAACAAAGTGGTCGATGCACTCAGCAGGAAGTCCAGTGCCGCCTTGATGTCCTTATCAGTATTATCTCGACCGTTAGAAAAGGAAATTGTGAACTACAGAATCGAGATTATATCAGGACGACTTTCGACCATGGCAATCGTACCGACACTATTCGACGACATACTAGACAAGCAGAATGATGATCCAAGCCTCCAGAAGATCAAGCATGATATTCTAGAAGGAAAAGGTGAGGGTTTTCATATCGCCAATAACGGAGTAGTATACCTTAAGGATTGTCTATGTATCCCTAATGATCCGGAGCTACGCAAGAAGGTACTGGAGGAGGCTCACGAAACCCCTTATTCTATGCATCCGGGATCTACCAAGATGTATCAAGATCTAAAAATGAGATTTTGGTGGCTCGGTATGAAGAGGGACGTAGCTCAGCATGTCAGTACCTGCCTGACCTGCCAGCAAGTTAAAGCAGAGCACCAGAGACCCGGAGGAGTTCTGCAACCGATCCAAATTCCGGAGTGGAAATGGGAAGACATCTCTATGGATTTCATCTCAGGACATCCCAGGACCACGAACGGATACGACGCTATATGGGTTATCGTCGACAGATTGACGAAAGCGACATATTTCTTAGCGATCAAGATGACATATTCAGTCGAGCAACTAGCTCAACTATATGCTAAGGAAATTATCAGACTATATGGTATTCCCAAGACCATCATTTCAGATAGGGATGTCCGTTTCACCTCACAATTTTGGGAATGCATTCATAAAGCTCTCGGCACGAAGCTGCCATTCAGTACCGCATTTCATCCTCAGACAGATGGGCAAATGGAAAGGGTGAACCAAGTATTGGAAGACATGTTACGAGCTTGTGCCCTGGATTTCAAAGGGAGCTGGTGCCGATATTTATGCTTAGCGGAGTTCGCTTATAATAATAGCTACCAAGCTACTATCAGAATGTCACTTTATGAAGCTCTGTATGGGAGGAGATGTAGATCTCTGATTTGATGGTACGAAGGAGGCGAAAAGAAAGAGATGGGACTCCAGACGGATTTCATCGATGACACCACCCGAGCTATACAGAATATCCGCCAAAGAATAGAGACTGCTCAGAGCCGGCATAAGAATTATGCGGATCAGCGACGTAGGCCTTTGGAATTCGATGTCGGGGATTTGGTGTTCCTCCGAGTGGCTCCTATGAAAGGAGTAATGAGATTCGGGAAGAAAGGAAAGCTAAGTCCGCGCTATGTGGGATCGTACAAGATCCTGAACAGAATTGGCAAGGTGGCTTACGAGCTCGAGCTACCTCAGGAGATGTCATCAATCCACAACATGTTCCACGTATCGATGCTCAAGAAATCTATTTCCAATGCAGACCAAGTGATGGAGCCGCAGGCCGTACAAATCCAGGAGGACCTGAGTTATGAAAGCAAACCCATACGGATCCTGGATCGAGATGTCAAGAGACTGAGGAACAAAGATGTACCCTTAGTCAAGGTCTTGTGGAAAAGTCAACAATCTGAAGAAGCTACCTGGGAACGTGAGGACGATATGAAACAAAAGTTTCCGGAGCTATTTTAAGTTCGAGGACGAACTTTCCAGAAGGTATGGAGGATTGTAACACCCCACTAAAATTCCCTTCAATATTATCCCTAATATTGAGTATAATTGCATGAATAATAGCCATATTGAGTATGATTCATGAATGATAGTTAGAGTTGTGGGAATTTTAGTGTAAGTGTTAATGGGCCTTATATGGGCTATAAATGGTGGAAATTCCTATGGGTCTTAAATAGCACTTCGTTTGTTATCCTAATGGGCCCCATGAGGATAAAAGAAATAACACATCATGTAATGGGCCTTACTTAGATGCGCTTGCAAAAGAATAAAAAAAAATGAAATGAGGTAGGTGCCAAGGATCTAACCTTGGACCTTAGAGATGTTGTAAGCCTTAAGAATGCATATGTAACCAATTCACCTAGCAAGGGAGTGCTATTAGGAGGATAGAGGAAATTGTAGATAGGTGTAAGGGAGGTGAAGAGTCACCATGGAGGATGAAGAGTCACCATGGAAGGTAAAGGGGTCACCATGGAGGGTGAAGAGGTATACTTCTTCATTTACTATAAGATGATGAGGAAAAAATGCCACAAGCCATCTCTTCATTCCTCTCATTGCCGAATCACCAAGGCTCTCTCTCCATCAAAAAAAATTCTCTCCAAGAAGATCTAGTGAAGGCTTTGTGTTTGTGAAGCAAAGGAAGAGCCAAGGAGCAAGAAGTTCTTTCTTTCTCCTTCTAGGTGATATATATTGTTTGGGAATCTTTAGCACAAGGGTAAGACAGAAGCGGATAACATCTCCTTCCCTCTCGGAATTCGATTCCGTTTCTTGGTGGTTAGTTTCCCTTTCCTCTCTTGATCTTCTTTGTTGTGCCTATAGAGAATCTAGTAGTTCTCGTCGGCACAAAACTCGTGACTTTGTGAAGTCATCCCGAAGAGAACTCGGCGTGGACGCGAATAGAGGCGGAGCTTCTAAGGGACGCTACGGTTGGATCTCGTCCCTTACTTCAAGTTACGAGAGGTACTTAATAAATTAGTTTACTTTTCCGCAAAGTTTTAATTTATGATTATGTCAACACATCATAAGGTTGCATGCTAGATACGTGGTTAAAATAATTTAGGAAATTATTTTATGCTAATTCTTCCGCTGCACCTAAAAATTTAAAATTTTACGAACTCGTATCCTTGTCGACATGCACCCGGTCCCAACAGTGGTATCAGAGCCGGTTAGTGTTCGATATCATCATAAAATTATTTTGCGGAAAACTTTGTCATGATCTCAATTTCGGAAAATTTTTCAATTATGGAAACTTTCTAATTATAATAAATTTTAGATTTAGGAATTTCGAAGTTTGGAAATCCTCATGAAATTTCGCAAACATTTGAAATTTTCTAGTTTCTGAAATTTTATAATAATTGTGAAAACTTCCCATCTTTGGAAACTTTCCAATTTTGGAAATTTTCTATTTTAGAAAATTTCAAATTTTGGAAATATGTAAGTTTTCTTTGTACCAGAAACTTACAATTATTCTGAAAACTATTTATGAAATCTCGCAATTTTGGGCACTTTCTTTTAAGAAAGTCTAGACAAATTCATGGACAATTAATTGACAATTAAATTTGAATTGGTCTTTAAATTGACAACAAAATTCTTTATTTTGGATTGAGCCTCGGGGAGCCGTCCAATTTAAAGCTAGTTGTTGTAATTTAATTTCTCAATTTTTAATTGAAATTGTCATGTTTGATTTGGATTGAGCCTCGGGGAGCCGTCCAATTGGATTTACGACAAATTATTTTTCTTTGGGTATCTGAGCCTCGGGGAGTCACCCTTAGAAAACGATTTGTTGTAATTAATTAAATCCATGAATAAAATATGTTTTAAGAGGTGATGCTCTTACATATTGTTGTCTCCAAAATTAATTAGGAAAATGGTTTCCTATAGAGTTTCTTAAATGAGATTTTCATAAAAATAATATATGGTTGAATTAAGGGAATTATCTCTTAATTTAATAAGTTTTGATTTAGAGAAATCAAAGTCTTGAACATAGTATTTCCAAAATTGATTATGACAATTTAGGAAATTGTTTCCCAAAACAATTCCTTTAATAAAGTATGAAATTGGAATTAGGAAATCCGGTTCCTAATTCAATTAATGAGACTTGATAACTTAAGTCACATACATACTTTATTAAGGAAATCGTTAGTCATGACATATGTCATGAATGTGCTTAGAAAAGATGAGACCCAAAATCCCTTACAAAATATGTATGTGACTTAAGTTATCAAGTCTCATTAATTGAATTAGGAACTGGATTTCCTAATTCCAATTTCATACTTTATTAAAGGAATTGTTTTGGGAAACAATTTCCTAAATTGTCATAATCAATTTCGGAAATAATATGTTCAAGACTTTGATTTCTCTAAATCAAAACTTATTAAATTAAGAGATAATTTCCCTTAATTCAACCAAATATTATTTTCATGAAAATCTCATTTAAGAAACTCTATAGGAAACCATTTTCCTAATTAATTTTGGAGACAACAATATGTAAGAGCATCACCTCTTAAAACATATTTTATTCATGGATTTAATTAATTACAACAAATCGTTTTCTAAGGTTGGCTCCCCGAGGCTCAGATACCTAAAGAAAAATAATTTGTCGTAAATCCAATTGGACGGCTCCCCGAGGCTCAATCCAAATCAAACATGACAATTTCAATTAAAAATTGGGAAATTAAATTACAACAACTAGCTTTAAATTGGACGGCTCCCCGAGGCTCAATCCAAAATAAAGAATTTTGTTGTCAATTTAAAGACCAATTCAAATTTAATTGTCAATTAATTGTCTATGAATTTGTCTAGACTTTCTTAAAAGAAAGTGCCCAAAATTGCGAGATTTCATAAATAGTTTTCAGAATAATTGTAAGTTTCCGGTACAAAGAAAACTTACATATTTATAATAATTGTGAAAACTTCCCATCTTTGGAAACTTTCCAATTCAAATTGAAACTCCCCGAGGCTCAATCCAAAATAAAGAATTTTGTTGTCAATTTAAAGACCAATTCAAATTTAATTGAAATTGTCATGTTTGATTTAGATTGAGCCTCGGGGAGCCGTCCAATTGGATTTACGATAAATTATTTTTCTTTGGGTATCTGAGCCTCGGGGAGCCACCCTTAGAAAACGATTTGTTGTAATTAATTAAATCCATGAATAAAATATGTTTTAAGAGGTGATGCTCTTACATATTGTTGTCTCCAAAATTAATTAGGAAAATGGTTTCCTATAGAGTTTCTTAAATGAGATTTTCATGAAAATAATATGTGGTTGAATTAAGGGAATTATCTCTTAATTTAATAAGTTTTGATTTAGAGAAATCAAAGTCTTGAACATATTATTTCCGAAATTGATTATGACAATTTAGGAAATTGTTTCCCAAAACAATTCCTTTAATAAAGTATGAAATTGGAATTAGGAAATCCGGTTCCTAATTCAATTAATGAGACTTGATAACTTAAGTCACATACATACTTTATTAAGGAAATCGTTAGTCATGACATATGTCATGAATGTGCTTAGAAAAGATGAGACCCAAAACCCCTTACAAAATATTAAGGCTAACACCTTCCATTAATATGGTTAGAATCGGAGTTTTGTTTCTCGTTTGGGTTGATGGACACATCCATGCCCAGCTTGAACCTCAACATGTTCAAACCATGGAATTAGTTTATGAATAATATAGTTGGAGTCAGAGGTCAATCCTTAGTTTTGGTTGTTGGACACATCCAAGCCTAACTAAACGGTTGAATGAGCTCCAACCATATTAAAACTATATCTTGATTAATGGGTCAGCCTTAAGCTTGGAGCATCGATTTGTTGTGCCACAGCCAAGGTCGATGTAAAGAGAGGTGCAGTTGGGTGCTATGTAAAATGTTACATACTTGTTAATGAGTTAACAACCCAATGATTTATGCAAACATTCAATTAGTTGATAGCATAAAGTGATAGTTACATATATGTGATATGTAATCGGTGTAATTACCTACCTTCATAGCTAAGAAAAACTTGATGGCCACAGTCATGGTTGTTCTTATCTATGGTTGGATATCAACTTATTTGGAGATGTTCCTACGATCTCCCGAATTGATAAAAAGGGTTATTCAATTTGAAAAATAAATAGGAATTTTATTAATGTATGTTGATACATTCTTTAATCATTCTTCTCACATAAACTCAATTTGTATTTCTAGGATAATCACTCGATCATGTCTTCTTTAAACTTGCGTTCCATTTTGGACACCAATAAATTGACTGGGCCAAACTTCATGGACTGGCTTCGAAACCTGAGGATCGTCCTCAAGGCAGAGAAGCTTACTTATGTCCTTGAAGATCAACTTCCCAACCGTCCTCCTGGAAATGCAACTCCAGACCAGTTTCCTGAGTTGCTCAACTTGCTGAAGACTGTAGAGCCTTCTGTAAAGCCGGATCAAAAGACGGTACTGTTAGTTGGTTCCTCGAAGAAAGGTTCTAAGAGGAAGGCCAATGAACAGAATAAGGGAAAGAAGAAAAAGGCCAAAAAGACTGAAAATACCCTAAAAGGCACTTGCCATCACTGTGACAAAGAGGGTCACTGGCGAAGAAACTGCAAGGTTTATCTTGAGTCCTTGAAGAATAAGGCATCCGATGCCCCATCCTCTTCTGGTATCTTCGTTATTGAATGTCACTCTATTTCCTCAAATACTTGGGTACTTGATACTGGGTGTAGCTCACATATATATAATGACATACAGGGGCTAAAGAATAGAAGAAGACTCATCAAAGGAGAAGCAAATTTGAGAGTTGGAAACGGAGCAAAGATTGCTGCTGTCGCCATCGGAACATATTTGCTAAAGCTCCCCACTGGACGTGTCTTAGAATTGGATAATTGTTATTTTGTTCCTTCATTAATAAAGAACATTGTATCTATTTCATGTTTGAATGAAAAAGGTTATCATTTAACTTTTAGTAACAATTGTTGTTACATAACTTTAAATGGCGTTCTTTATGGGAATGGAACTTTGTGCAATGGCATCTACACGTTAGATTTATCCAGTGACGTTTTCAATATCGAAGTTAGCAACAAACGTGCTCGAATAGATAATCGAATAGACACCTACACGTGGCATTGCCGTCTTGGCCATGTAAGTAAGAAACGCATGACCGAATTACACCGATGTGGAATTCTGGAATCATTTGAACCCGGTTCATTTGATACATGCGAATCATGCTTAAAAGGCAAGATGACCAAATTACCCTTTTCCGGAAAAGGTAATCCAGTGGGAGAATTGCTTGGTCTAATACATACTGATGTATGTGGACCAATGTCAACTCTTGCACAAGGAGGCTATAGCTACTTCATCACCTTTATCGATGATCACTCACGATTCGGGTATGTGTTCTTGATGAAACACAAATCTGAAGCCTTTGAGAAATTCAAAGAGTTCAGAAATGAAGTAGAGAAACAACTTGGCAAAAGTATTAAGATCCTTCGATCCGATCGGGGTGGTGAATACTTAAGTCAAGAGTTTCAAGATTATCTTAGGGACAATGGGATATTGTCCCAATGGACTCCGCCATATACACCACAGCATAATGGTGTATCTAAGAGGCACAACCGAACCTTGATGGACATGGTTAGGTCGATGATGAATCATGCAACTCTTCCAAAATCCTTTTGGGGCTATGCACTTAAGACAGCTGTTTACTTGCTAAACAGAGTCCCGACCAAGGTAGTCTCTACTACTCCATATGAGATATGGAATAGTAAGAAACCTCACTTAACTCACCTTAAGATATGGGGTTGTCCTGCTTATGTGAAGCGGGTTGTATCAGACAAATTGGATGCTAAGTCTGATAAGTGTCTATTTATTGGATACCCTAAGGAAACGAAGGGTTACCAATTCTATCATCCCTTGGAACAAAAGGTGTTTATTTCAAGGCATGCTGTATTTCTGGAAAAAAGAGTTTCTTTTACAAGAAAACAGTGGGAGTGGCATTGAACTTGATGAAGTTCAAGAAACTCCAATAGACATTACAGAGACACCTAGTCTAGACCCACAACCGATAACTCATAGTGATGAGCTATCGATTGAACCTAAAATAACACCACCTCTTCGTAGGTCTGATAGGACACGCAATATTCCAGAGAGATACGGATTTCTCATAAGTGAATCGAACGACGTGTTGCTCATAAGCGATGATGAACCTATCAGTTATGAAGATGTTCTGAAAAGTTCAGAAAGGGACAAATGGCTTGAGGCCATGAAGTCGGAAATGGATTCCATGTACGAAAACCAAGTATGGGACTTGGTTAACCCACCTGAAGCGATTAAGCCCATAGGGTGCAAGTAGGTTTTCAAGAAGAAAACTGACATGGAAGGTAATGTTGTTACCTTTAAAGCTAGATTAGTGGCAAAAGGATATCGTCAGAAACAAGGAATTGATTATGACGAAACCTATTCGCCAGTAGCTATGCTTAAATCCATTGGGATGCTCCTAGCCATAGCAGCTCATTATGATTATGAGATATGGCAAATGGATGTGAAAACAGCTTTCATTAACGGAAACCTGCTTGAGGATGTGTACATGATACAACCTGAAGGTTTCACATCGGTTGATAAAACCAAAGTATGCAAGCTTCCACGATCCATATATGGACTGAAGCAAGCATCTAGGAGATGGAACATCCGTTTTGATGAGACAATCAAAGAGTTTGATTTCTCACAAAATCCTGACGAACCTTGTGTGTACAAGAAGGTTAGTGGGAGTGCAGTCGTATTCCTAGTATTATATGTCGATGACATACTACTTATAGGAAACAATATATCAGTCTTACAGTCGGTTAGATAGAATTTGGTTGTCCAAAACTTTCTCCATGAAAGACCTGGGAAAAGCAACCTATATCCTTGGGATTAGAATCTATGGTGATAGATCAAAACGGTTGCTTGGTCTTTCGCAGTCTACATATATAGACCGAATGCTAAAAGGGTTTAGCATGTCAGAATCCAAGAAAGGTTACCTTCCCATCAGGCATGGGATTAACCTTTCAAAGTCTATGTGTCCGCGCACAGAAGACGAGAGGATTTGCATGAATAAGATTCCCTATGCATCCGCGATAGGATCTATCATGTATGCTATGTTATGTACTGGGCCCGATGTATCGTATGCTCTGAGCATCACGAGCAGATACCAGTCTGATCCAGGAATGATCATTGGGCGGCTGTTAAGACAATCCTTAAGTACTTAAGAAGAACTAAGGATGTATTTCTAATATATGGAGAAGGAGATATGGTAATACGTGGGTATACAGATGCCAGTTTCCAGACAGATAAGGATGACTCCAAATCTCAGTCTGGATATGTTTTTACTTTGAATGGAGGCGCAATAAGTTGGAAAAGTTCCAAACAAGACACCGTAGCGGATTCTACCACGGAAGCAGTTTGGATCAAGTAGTTTATCTCGAAACTTGATGAGGTTCCAACCATTGATGAAGCAGTGCCAGTTTACTGCGACAACAATGGAGCTATTGCACAAGCAAAGGAACCAAGGTCTCATCAGCGATCCAAACACGTGCTTCGCCGCTATCATCTGATCAGAGAGATTATAAGTAGGAATGGCATACAAATTGAGAGAGTTCCCACTGAAAGGAACATAGCGGATCCTTTAACTAAGGCCTTGCCTCAAAACAAGTTTGAGGGTCATGTTAGAGCCTGTGGTATTGGATACCGTAGCGATTGGCATTAGGCCAAGTGGGAGTTTGTTAGTGATATGAGAGAAGTGTCCTAAGGCAATCGCCTTATGATTGTAAACATTTATTTTAATAAATGATAATTCACTATTTGAGTATACATGTTTGTGTATTTGATTGGGATCTTAAACTCATCTACTGAATGTCCGCAATACAACTCACAGCATAAGAGAATTTGTGATGGGATCACAACTTGTGATTATCTCTAAATGTACAAATGTGAAGTATTGAAAATATCCCTAGTCGATGAATTGATAAAAACGGACACTATCAATTCTGTTGAGACTAGCATGGGTTATTCTCTAATCAGCTGATTCTCACTGGCTGGTGACATTGGGATGTCCGGAGATAAACATGGATGCTAGTTAAGGGAACTAGTTCATTGGAGTGACTAGCTGTAAAACTTCATATGGTTATCTATATAGATATGTCAATGAAGTTCTTACTGCAGCTTAAGTGCGATGTTCCTTTGACTTGCGGTGTTCAAGTCATCTTGGTCATGGAGACTTATACTTTAACATCTTAAGCAAGCATCTCCAAGGAGGTGTGGACCTAGGATGATTGGGTATGAGCCGAAGTGCCCGAAGAAGTTTGAACAGCCTACAAAGGATTCACCACTCCTTGCGAGGAGATGTATACCCAGGCCTATCGTCGGATTGTTACTCAAAACCTCTGGCCAGAGTATATCATGTTAAGAGTGCGAGTCTCTTAAATACATGAGAGTAATTAGAAATCCAAAGGACGAGAAAGACATTACTTGGGCTAGGTGTGACGTAGTCAGCCTAGTGGGGACTGACACAAATAGACCGTGTCCTGAACCAAGTGGGTATAAGATGGTGAAGGGAATGGGGCACGACTCATTAGAGCTGCTGAAGGGTTTCAGAATAATTTCTTCTGAGGTCAAACTGTTGATCTTTCGATTAATTGGGGATCATGATGTACTACTAGGTGCCACTCATGATCGTTCTATAATTGGTTGATTATAGATGGCCAACATAAATCGAAAGCCTATTTAGTCACACGCACTACGAGTAATCCGAGGGATTTAAAACGAGTTGAAAATTGGATTTTCCGATCAAGAGAAATAAGTCGAATCTGAGTTAATCAGAGGCGCAATGGAAGCTAAAATTGGCTAAGTCTTTTGAAGGCTTATTGGGCGAATTAAATGAGTTTAATTCGCGATTGGTGGGGCTTGATTCGCCGGCCAAGGAGGGTGCCAAACCCCTTGGTTTGGCCGGCCACCTATTGGGGAGAAAACCAATTAATTTTGGTTTAATTAATAAAATAAATCTAGTGTGATTTGTTTTATAAATTATGGATAAATAAATTTGTATAAAGAAATTTATATAAATAAATTTATAGAAATTTATTCCTTTTATGGAAGTTAAAATAATCCATGAATTGGTTTATTTTAATTTTATAAAATCAATTAGGAATTGATTTTTCCATGATAAGAAAGTTTATAAATTTCTTATAAAATTTATTCCATAATTTAAAGAGAAGAAGAATTTGTTTTATTATAAATTAGTTATAATAAGACTAGGCTTAACGGAATAAGTCATAAGAAATTTTATAAAGATAAATTCTTATGATAACTAATTCCGTTAATTCCGTTAAAGAGGAGACTTAGCGAGGGAAAAGCAACTATATAAGGAACCATAGGCAAGCTTTGGATTCCTAACTAATTAATTGAGAATAGATATAGAGCTCCCTCTCTCTCTCTCTCTTTTATTCTCTTCTCCTTCCCTTCTCCCCACCTAGGGCCGGCGCCCACCTTGAAGCATCTAGGGCCGGCGCCTCCTCTTGAGGGCTAGGGCCAGCGCAACTCCTCCCATAGAAGGTGGTTGCCGTGAGCTAACAAGAAGAAGGAGAAGCCAACCAAGAAGAAGAAGAAGCGGATAACATCTCCTTCCCTCTCGGAATTCGATTCCATTTCTTGGTGGTTAGTTTCCCTTTCCTCTCTTGATCTTCTTTGTTGTGCCTATAGAGAATCTAGTAGTTCTCGTCGGCACAAAACTCGTGACTTTGTGAAGTCATCCCGAAGAGAACTCGGCGTGGACGCGAATAGAGGCGGAGCTTCTAAGGGACACTACGGTTGGATCTCGTCCCTTACTTCGAGTTACGAGAGGTACTTAGTAAATTAGTTTACTTTTCCACAAAGTTTTAATTTATGATTATGTCAACACATCATAAGGTTGCATGCTAGATACGTGGTTAAAATAATTTAGGAAATTATTTTATGCTAATTCTTCCGCTGCACGTAAAAATTTAAAATTTTACGAACCCGTATCCTTGTCGACATGCACCCGGTCCCAACAAAGACTCCCCTCACCTGCAACATAAAAGCTTATATATGTTTTTGTTCATGTTCTTGTATGTTCTTGCGATGTGTTGCTAAAATCGTGAAGATTTTCCCTATGAGCAAATTTCGGCCAAGCATGGGTTTAGGGCCTAGGTTTGTGTTTGATGCTATCTAATGACTCCAATGTTTTCTTGAGGTTAAGTTATGAGTTATGATGAAAAAAAAAGATGGAGCAAAAGACCCTTAAAAGTTGTAACGACCCGAAAAATTTTCTCAATATTTTCTTTAAAAATATTAACCATGCCTAGATAGATTCTCGACGAACATAGGGATACTAGTATAAACCTTAGCATGATAATCCATGATTTTTGATATAGAATAAGAAGATAATTGCTAATGGGCCTTATATGGGCTTTTCTAGTACCATGGTTATTAATGGATTTTAGGTAAAATTTAATATAAATATAAATGGGTTTTAATTAGGAATATTAGTATGATTATGGGTGGGTCTTAGGGGAATTTTTGAAAAAAAAATAAAATAAAATAAAAAAATAAAGTGCATGCACCAAGGATTGAACCTTGAACCTAGTATACCATCATGCATATACTAACCAATTCACCTAGCAAGGGAGTGCTAGTAGAGAATGAAGTGGATTTTTGGTTAAGGCTTAGGGAAATGAAGAGTCATCAAGAGAAGAGGCACCATGACTCTTCATTGCCCTCCTTCATGTGGTATAAAGGAAATGAGAGAGGTGGCATGGAAGTTACTCTTTTCTTTTCTTCTTCCACCAAGTCCATTCTTCTTCTTCCTCCTTCCTCCTCCTAGCCGAAACTTACCAAGGGGATTCTCCCTTGGAAAAACTTCACAAGGAGACCTCTTCCTCAAGATCTAAGGGTTTTTCTACAAGGCTACAAGGGCTAGGGGTAGTCTAAGGTCAAAGAAGTTTCTTTCGGTTTCTCTATTCAAGGTGAAAAATCAAGATAACCCAAAGTAAGACTCCCTCACCTGTGGTATAATAGTTTCCAAGTTATTTTCATGATATAAGAATTTGTTTGGACTATATGTGGAGAAAACTAAAGTTAGGGCTTTCAAGGGTTTCGGCCACCATAGGTTTCCATGGTTGGGTTTGGATCTAACTCTCTAATATTGTTTCTTATGTTTTCTCATGTTGTAAGGGATGTTAATAGGGGTTTATGTGAAAGTTTTTACATGATTTAGGGCCCTTGTAACTTTCGGCCAAGTTGGGTTTTAGGGCAAGGGGTTAGGGTTAACTCCAAGCAAGGGTTCAAATGGCTTCCATGGTATTATATGTAAGGTAATAGATGTGAATTGGGAATTTTAAGAATTTTTCCATGGGCTTGTGATCCTCTTTGGGTTTCGGCCAATGCATGATTTAGGGCTAGGACTTGGAGTTAAATCCAAATAAGGGTTCAAATGGTTTTCCATGGCATGGTATGTATTGTACGGAATGTTAATCATGACCTATGTGAATTTCTCATGGACTTATAGTCCTTTAGGGTTTCGGCCAAGACCCTAATTTAGGGTTTGGTTTGGGTTAAGATCACAAGGATGCATGTTTATAGGTTACTATGATGTATGTATATGTTTAAGTATGTTGGAAGAATTTTTAGCCCACTTAAAACCCTAGCTGATGGGTCATGACTTGTATGTTAGGTCATGGGTTGTGATGATTCATAAATATTTAGACCATGTGCCATGAGCCTAGGAATATATCATGTATGAAAAGATCTAGGCATGTTTTCCTATGTACCATGACCATGCATGTTTTATGAATTAAGATGCTAATTATGTATGTATGCCATGATTTATTAATGATATGTATGTATGCCATGTTTGGTGAATGACATGTATGTATGCCATGCTTTATGAATGATATGTATATATGCTATGTTTAAGAATGAAGATGATGAATGAAAATGATGATCATGGCTCTAAGACAAAATGATGTAAGCATGACATACCTTATGAATGACGATAATGAATGATGATGAATGATCATGCCTTTAAGGCATCACGATGTTAAGTATGAATGATGAAATGTTAAGTATGTGTATGTCATGCTAAGGGATGGACACCTTAAGAATGTCTCGGTTCTGGACTACCGAAGCTGTCCACGGTTCTGGAACTACCGCAGCTGTTCCTACTCTTATGCTATGCTTCACGAAACAAGATTATGTTTATGCTAAGTATGTTTTATGAAAGATGAAGCATGTGAAGTTATTTTACTTTATGAATGGGCTTGTACCGGACCGAAGTAAGGGTCCAAGGGATGGGCACCTTAAGAACGCCTCGGTTCTGGACTACCGAAGCTGTCCACGGTTCTGGGACTACAGTAGCTGTCCAATAGGGATGGGCACCTTAAGAACGCCCCGGTTTTTGGAACTACCATAGCTGTTCCTACCCTAGTAGGTCGGGGCTCGCTACCTAGTATTTACTTAGGGATGCGCGCTTATGATGTATGTATGTGGTACAAGCCGGGGACCCCAATGATGTTATGATTATGTTTAAGTATTTAAAAGTATGATTTTAAATTAAGCATCCTTATGTATATGCATTTGACTCATGCATTCATTTATGCTACGCATTATGCCATGATAAGTATGTTTTATGCTTAGGTTTTATACTAAGAATATGCTTATGTTCATGTTAAGAAATATGCCAGGATAAGTATGTTTATGCTTATGTTTATGTTAAGAAATATGCCATGATAAGTATGATTATGCTTATGTTCATGTTAAGAAATATGTCATGATAAGTATGTTTATGCTTAAGAAATGTGCCATGATAAGTATGATTATGCTTATGTTCATGTTAAGAAATATGCCATGATAAGTATGTTTATGCTTATGTTCATGTTAAGAATTATGCAATGATAATTATGTGATGCCCATGTTTTGTTGGATCGAGAAATGCGAGAGAGGGGGGGTGAATGTCGCAATTCGTTCGGATTTAAAAGAGCGGGTGCGCAGCGGAAATAAAAGAGAGTAAAACAACGCAAACACAGCAGGTTTACTTGGTTCGGAGCCTGGGTCGACTCCTACTCCAAGGCCCACGGTCGTTGACCGTTTTCTGCGGGCAATTCTATAAGTTCGCAAAGTTTACAAATAGATTTTACAATAAAGCAGAATAGTAAACTTTAAATACAACTCTTGTTACCGACGTCCGGTGAAGATTGAAGTTCTGGAGCAGCGGGACGTCGTCGGCTTGAGTTGGCAGCTTTCTGGAGTGTGTCGTAGAAGCAGAAGAGCGTAGAATTGTCGAAGCAAATCGTTGTTCTTTGAAGAGGGTCGAGGCCCTCTTTATATAGGGCAGGGGGCGCCCGACATGCTCGGGGCGCCCTCCACGTGGCTTCTGATCCGGCGAGCCCTCGGTCGTGACTGATCGCTTCGACTTCGGGATCACAGTTGACTGGGGCGCCCGATGCGGGCGGGGCGCCCGGGTTGACCGGTCAAAGCTTTATCACCGAGGCTTCGCGAGGGTGAGCTGCAGCCGCCTTCAGTGGCGTGGCACAGTGGGCGCCCGAGACACGCGGGGCGCCCGATCTGCGCGGTGCCCGATTTGCGCGGCGCCCGCGACAAGAGGGGCGCCCGACATGCGCGGGGCGCCCCCCAACGCGGTGCTGTCGGAGGTTTACTTCTCTGCTGACTTTGGGTTGACTCTGGGGCGCCCGACACATCCGGGGCGCCCTGCTCAGCTGCGGCCTCACTCCTTTGAGGCCCTCTGAGCTGCAGAAACACAGTCCTTCGGTCCTGCATCCAGGGTTAGTCCAAAATAGCAAATACTAAGTTGATTTTTCACAGCCATAGCTGTCTTGGTTCTGACTTTGGGTCTCCAAAATGGAGCCCTAGGTCGAACCGACGCCTAATGTTCCCTCGAGGGGAACGCGTCCTCACCTACTCCTCTCGGGAGAGTTTTACCTGGTGCCAACCGGATCCTCCAGTTGGACTTTTGCCCAGCAGTCCTTCGCCAGGTCTTGAGTTACCAAGCTGCCTTCGCTTGGTGCTAGCAGCCTTCGCTAGGTCTTTTCTTCTGGCAGTCTTCGCCAGTGCTAGCAATCCTTCGCTAGGCTTTGTCATTCTGGCAGTCCTTCGCCAGTGCCTAGCATTCCTTCGCTAGGCTTTTCCATTCTGGCAGTCTTCGCAGTGCCTAGCATTCCTTCACTAGGCTTTTCCTGTAACTCAAGAACTCGTTAGACAACCATTAACCCTTAACTTTTGAACCTTTTTGCCAATATCAAAACACAGGTTTGACTTGGGTGCATACTGCACCAACATGTTTTACGTTAAGAGTAAGCTTATGTTTTATGTTCAGAATTATGCTATGTGAATGTTTCATATGTTTATGTATGATATGACGTATGGTTTTTAGTGAGTAGGAAAGGGTCTTACTAAACCTATGTGCTTATAGTCTTATATTCTTATACCGCAGATCAATCAAGGGGTTATTAGGTGAAGCGGCAGGAGGGGCAAAAGCGTGTGTGTGGTAGTGACATGGCAAAGGAAAGAGGAAAAAGAATCTTCTATTATGTCTTGTGTTTTGAAACGTCTCCTTAGATTCTATGCTATGCTTATAATGGTTATGCCTAATGAATGACTTAAGACTCATGATGTTTATGGATAAGTTACCTGCTATTTATGATGATTATGAATAAGGTATGGGATGGTTATATCATGATGCTATGCATGCCATTAATATGCTAAGTCCAATGACACCAGGTTCATGAATGACAATTTAGGCATGCATAGATGATTCATGTATTAGTTGCATGGTTAAACGCATGTGTATAGAGAAAAAAAAATTATTCCGCTGCATTAAGATGTTTTATATGTACATGTATGTTTAGCGTAACGTCGCTTTCTCGCCACACCATAAGGTATGGGAAAAAGGTGAGCGTTATAAAAGTTTCGGCCAAGGCTCCCATGAAGCCATAGACCTTTTGACCATAAGAAGATGTTTGGGTTCTTTTTGACTAGCTAATGGTTTTAATTCCATGTTAATGTTTTGTTGAGTGTTTTATATATATTTATGCCATGTTTTCTCCTCTGTACATGTTCGGCCCATACCCTAAATAAGGGCTAAAAAAATGAGTTAAAGATGCCATGTTACTTGCTAATGCTTCCTAGTGTTAGAATATGTATTATATGCATGTTGTATGAATCAATTGCTCTTGTTTTTGTCATTTTCATGGTGATATGAACCTTAGAAGTTTCTGATTAGTACCTTAAATTGGGTTTTAGGATGGGTTAAGATCACTACCTCACTTGATGATGTCTCTTTGTAATAGGAAATTCAATGTATGCATGTTGTATGAGTTGTGTGATGTTGTGTTATGTTTTATGCCATGATAATCCTATCTAAATGTTTTGACCAGTAGATTATATGTTGAATTATGGTTGAATTAAAGGTATCCATGTTTCATTATGCCATAATAGATGAAAAGAAATGGAACAAGTTCCCTAGGTGTATTATCCTTAGTTTTAAATTGAACATTATGTGTTTTATGAATCATGAATGATAAGTTGGCATGTTATGAATTTTCTTACCATGAAATTATGTTTCTCCATGCCATGTTCATGCTTGAAAGTTATGATGATATTTATGCTTTAAATGTATGCCCATGACATATATGACATTATGAATAAAAGAATGTCTAAAGAGCAATTTCTAATAAAAGAAAAGAAATGACGAACGATATGCTAAAGAGCAATTGCTATGGAAAGAAAAGGAATCATGTATGCTAATTTACTTTATGTATTGGCTTGTACCGGATCTTGAAAAAGGTCCAAGGGATGGGCTCCTAAGCAAGGCCCCGGTTCTAGACTACCGTAGCTGTCCCTAGGCTAGAGGTTGCCTAGTACCCTAGTAGGTCGGGATTAGCTGCCTCGCACTCTACGAAGGGATGCGTGCAAATGATGAATGGGTACAAGCTAGGGATTCCAATGATGATGATATGTTAATGTTCAAGTATTATATTATATATATTTTTAAAGAGCATCCTTAATGTTTATGCACATGTCTATGTTTAAAGATATTGCATATGCTATGTCTAATATTTATGCACATGATTATGTTTTAAAGATTATGCAAATGTTATGTGCTTTAAGTACTTACTCATGCCATATGTCCTTAATAACGACACACATATTCATGTTTTAAGTGTTTATGCTTATGTGCTTTAGATGCTTTAAGTATTTATTCATGTTATATGTTTATGTCAAATGATGTAGATTTCTACTTATATGTGATGTATGGATTTTGTGAGTAAGCAAGGAGCTTACTAAGCATTTGATGCTTATAGTCTACCTTCTTATGTTGCAGATCAAACTAAAGGTTTCTAAAGAAGGGGAAGCAGCAGGAGGGCATATGTGTGTGTGGCAGTGACTTGGCAGAACGATCCTACTGTTGTCTTTACTCTTACTTATGGACTTATTTCTCATGGACTTAATGTTGCTACTTATAAACTGCATGTGTTAGTTCTTATGTTTACGCTTACTACTTGTTGGAGTTGAAGTTCTTTATGATATGCATGCTTATTGTAGAACTATATACTCTCTTGTTAAATATGCTATGCTATGATTCACATGCTTTAAGTAGTTTAGTTAGAAAGAAATTTATCCAATTGCATATGTTCATGATTTAGTATTATTTCCTCTGCTATATTTATGATTTATATGCAATAATGTACGAAAGAAAAAAAAGTAACGCGTCGCTCACGTAAGGGGCGGGCGTTACAAAAACACAGGTTTGACTTTGGTGCTTCCGGCACCAACAGTCCATACCTCAACCCGTCTCTACTTCTGTGTGTAGTCCTATCTCGGTTAAGTCTCCTGCCCGATCTTCAGAATCAGGTCTTTGGTGCTCAGTCCCCGACCAAGTCTTCTTCCCCAATTCCTTAAACTAGGTCTTCGTGCCCAACCTTCGATCAGGTCTTCGGTGCCCAACCCTCGGCTAGGACTTCGTGCCCAGCCCTCGACTAGGACTTTGTGCTCAACCCTGCAGGTCAAGACTTCGTGACTAGTTCAACTAGGACTTTCCTGTATACTTAATGAAACACATTAGATAACCAATAATACTTAACTTTGAACTCTTTGCCAATATCATAACAAGGATTGATATGGTGCTTCTGGCACCAACACCGATGTTAGAGACAGAGTTGAAGACACACAATCACCTCAAAAAATAGGGAATTTCTTCATTTTTGTAATTTTTTTATCTATGAGTCACATTTTGTTCGATTTAATTTTCACTGTTCATTATTTGTTTATTATTGGTTATTGTTCAGATTTTTAGAGATGGAGGTGGAATCTTGAGATAGTGCATGTATTGCTTACACTTGCTCCTCCAACTCCAACTATAACAGGAAAGATTTCACCTCCGTCTCAAGAATTCATTTTATTAACCATACCTTCCTCTTTTGGAAGTTTGAACTCCAGCGAAGCAATGAAGGAATCAACCATGATTTAAATCATATAAATATTTAAGAATCTCTTCAATATAGTTATGAAAGACTATTTTGTTAAATATCTAATAAATAAATAGGACTATTTTTTAAAACCACCCCTTAACATAGGCATATTAATTAATTAAATTCTTATGTATAAAATATATTATTTCATTTTTAAGCAATAAAATGAATTATTTATTCAATAACATGCTTGAATTCTATGTTTTGAAACCAATGTACTATTTTCCTTCTTTTGTGAGGTTTCAATTTAAGAATTCCTTGATTATAGCTAAGTGGTGAGTACAATGAATCATTTTAAATTTTACATGGGCATTGTGATAGTCCATTAGTTTCTTTTATCATACTATCTTAGTTCATTGTAATATATCACACTTTATTATTTAACAAATATTTAAAAAAATCCCACTTATATCACCTATCTTTAATTTATTAAATAGATTCTTTGTCAAAAATATGATATACTATTGTGTTGGATATTTTTGTATTAGGGAGAGCAAGTACATAGAACCAACTACTTGAGGGCCATAAAATTTTAGAAATTATATTATGTTTCACTCCTAGAAGATAATTTTCTAATGATATGACAATTTTCTAATGTTATATAAGAATAAAGGCCAATAATATTTGAATGAGTATATTGTTCTTCATTTATGATGTGTTATGAAATTGAATATCATTTCTCAAATTATTTTATTTTGGTATTGTGTTATGATTTGATTATGAAATTGTATAATATTTTCCAATGCAATTTCTCAATCACTTAGGTGACGTAGATTTTTGTTCAATTTCTTAGAGAAATGGAATATGAATTTGGATGTTCAAAAATTTCATTTCTGGGTAGTTGCAAGTATAAAGAAGACCTCTATATGATTTCAATTTTTAATGGCTTCAGTCTAATGGAGTTGTTTCTTAATCTTGGGAGAAAATGTGAGGAGATTGCTCCACAAAATGTGCTCTTGCAATATCTAGCACCACATCAAAATATGTATGTGATATTCAATGATGATGATGACGTCCATATTATGACACATCTTTACATGTCTATGAGATTGACAATAATTAATATGAGAGTAGTGACAAATGATGAAATGAGTTCCCATAATCTTGAGAGGTAAAAAAATTCTGCCTTGATTTTTTTTTCAGCAGGAATTGGATTGATATTGATGATGATGAAATTTATTTTTTGTATTGCTTGATACGTCATTTGTAGCGTACAATTGTTGATTATTGTTTAGGTATTTATCATTTTTATCATATGTTTCATGGAGATATATTATGGGTGTGCTTCTTGTGAATCTTGAACATATGTAAATTTTAGTTGGGAAGCCATTGGATCATTTGAACAATTAAACAGAACATGACTATATTCCATTTGTGTTAGATTAATAATTTATTAAAAGGTAAAAAATGGGATATTAGAAAAATATTGCACTATTTAAAATAGTTGTGTGTATATACATAAAGTACTCTCCCAATAGTTAAATCATTCCAAGTTAGAAAATGATGCCTTATTATTTAGATTTCATGTGCATCCACATTTTATATTATATACATTTCAGTTTTGTTGATAAGTCTTTGATAATTATGTAAGAATTGAATAGTGTGTGTTTTGGTGTATAGATAGTATGTTAATTAGAATTGTTTTATGCTTACAATGATATTATACTCATTGTTAAATTGATAAGGTTTGAAATTGAAGAAGAGACACAGACTAGTAATGATGGCCATCCTGAAGTGGGTTTGGTAAGAAATTCCATAGATGTTTGGAGTCATTGTATCCGTGGGAGGGCCAGATATTCAAGGATGCTGCAGAATTTTGAAAATATGCTAAAAATTATGCAGTTGCTACGAGACGATCATTTTTGTATAAAAAGAATTATAATAAGAAGGTTATTCTTGTCTGTAGTGAAAACAACTGTTCTTGGGGAATATATGCTTCAAGACATAAAGCTGACAAACTTTTTGGCATTAGAAAATGCAATCTAATACATACTTTTGGAGATGACAATCTTCGTAGTAGAGAACATTCTAAAGCTGATGCTTCCTGGGTTTCCAATGTTATGATAGATAGATTGAGGGGAGAGCCCTCGTATCGACCATGCACAATGTTGAAAGATATTCATAGAGATTATTGGGTCAAGCTTAATTACAACAGGGTTTGTAAAGGGAAGAAATTGGCAATGCATGACATTCATGGTTCAGAGGAGGGGTCTTATGATGATTATGATGGTATTGTAGTGCTATCAAAGAAAATAATCATGGAAGTTTTGTCGAGTGTGAAATTGATCATTGTGGTAATAAATTTAAATGGTTATTCCTCTGCTTCAATACATGTGCAATTGGTTTTATCAATGGATGTAGACCCTTGGTTTTCTTGGATATCACTCACATAAAGAATAAATACAAGGGATGCATTTTGGTTGCTATGGAAAAGCATGCTAATGATGATCTTTTCACATTAGCATATTTAGTTATAGATGCTAAAAATGATAATAATTGGGGATTGTTTTGTTTCCAACTTAGAAGTGCCCTACTTTTGCATTCCTATATTGTGTTCCATGAGTTGACCTTTTTTCTGATAGACATCCTGGGATAATCAAGGATATTCAGTTTATATTCCTAGACAGTCATCATGTCTACTGTTTGAGGCATTTGGTAAACAATTTTGTGAAATAGGTTTGGCTAATGGAATATTTGTGTTAGGAAACATTACTTTTTAAATATTACTGGTTTATATAGTTTTTTTTTGTTATTTGAATGTAGGTCATGCAAAGCTACCCACTTCATAACAAAAAATATTGGTCATCTATTTTTAAAAAAGCTACATATGCCCTGTCGACACAAGAGTTTCAAGAACATGTTAACATTATAGTAGGGTCAATGCCACTTACCAAAGACTTTATAGTAACTTCGTGTCCATAAAGTTGGGCATATGCATATTTTCTAGGAAATAGGTGGGGTGTCATTAATAATAACATAACTGAATCTTGGAATAATTGGGTTAAAGTAGCACGATTTCTTCCTATCGTGGCCATGGTGGATCACATATGCATTCAAAGTATGGACATGATGCACAGATGACGTGAAGCAACAATGGGGATGGTTAAAAGATTATGTCCAACAAAGGGGAATGCTCTTGCAAAAATATATGTTGAATCTCATAGTTTGAAAGCGCGAAGGCATATGGTTGGAGTTTTGAAGTTGTGGATGGGAATAAATTATTTGCTATTGATTTGTCTGCTATGACTTGTTCGTGCAAAGCATGACAGATTAATATGTTTCTATACAAACATACATGTGCAACAATAGAGTCAAAGTCATTATTATGATATGATTTCTGTGACAAGTACTTTAAAATAGAGTTGTATCATGAAAGCTACAAAGGAATCTTAAATCCGATCCCTACATGTCACATGTCTGAGTACAATCCTGAGCACCCATTTGTAATCAATTCTTTCGATGTTTGAAGCCAAACAGGCAGAAGAAGAACTCAAAGTATACCTTGACAAGTCAAAAAATGTGTGACAAAGTGTGGTCAGTATCATGGGTGAGTTCATAACCGACGTAGTTGCAAAGAAGCTATTAACTAACTCTAGTTTTGTTTTGTGAAAATAGTATGGAACTATTTGATTTACATGAAAAACATTGTATTTTGAAATTTCTTTTAATGAGCATGTATTCATATATTTGATCTCTAATACATTTTTCCAATATACAAGAAAAGGAGGATGATAGAACAAAGAAGAAGAAAGGATGTATCTACAAGAAGGTGTACTCAATCTAGCGGTAGTATTCATGGCTTGTTCTTGCTGTAATGGTCCTTTTATATTCTGTTAAGTCAGTGATGTATATGTACTATTTATGCAATGTGGGCTTGATACTAGTTGATGTTTAAGACTGGTGTGATATCTATATTTTATATTTTTGGTAATTGACTCGTATTTGTTGTTGTCATGACAATTTAATTTAGTTCAGTTATGAAATTGAATGTTATGTTTTGTATACTCTGTATTTCCATGTCATTTATGGGATATATGAATGAGATGCTACCAGAATTTTATATTAAAATTTCTATGAATAATACACAATCTAAACCAATTCATACTTAAAAATTTTATAATCTATACTTAAATTTTATAATTTTGTATCAATAAATTGCTTGCTTTTAGCCTTTCCTTGGTAGTAAAATAATAACGAAAAAAACATTCCTACTTAGTTACTAATTACATGTAAGATTGCATCAAGATCATGATAGAGGAGCCACTGAAATTTTATACACAACTTTCTTAAACAATACTCAATACAAAATGATTCATACTTACATTTTTACAATGTATACCAAAATTTCAAAATTTTATACCAACAATCCACTTGCTATTGCCCCCTTTCGTAGTAAAATAAGAATGATAGCAACTTAGCTTATTTTGCTACTTAGTTATTAAATATATGTGAGGTTGCATCAAGATCACGATTGAAGTGTCACTGGAACTTCATACTCAATCTTTTTTTAAAATAGTACACAATCTCAAACAATTTATACTTATATTTTCACAATATAAATTGAAATTTTAATATTTTCTACTAATAGTTCGCATTCTCTTGACATTCCATTGGTAGTAAAATAATAATGGTAGCAACATAGCATGTTTTTCTACTTCGTGACTAAATATATGTAAGGTTGCATCAAGATCATGATTGAGGTGACACCAGAACCTTATACTCAAATTTCATAAATTAATACTCAATCTCAGATAATTTATACTTATATTTTCATGTATGCTGAAATTTTACTATTTTATACTAAAAGTCTGCTGGCTATTGCCAATCCCTTGGTTGTAAAATAATAATGGTAGCAACTTAGCTTATTTTCCTGCTTGGTTACTAACTATATGGGAGGTTGCATCAAGATCATGATGGAGGTGACACCGGAACCTTATACTCAAATTTCTTAAATTATTACTCAATCTCAAAGAATTTATACTTATATTTTAACAATGTATACTGAATTTTTAATATTTTGTACTAATAGTCTGCTTGCTCCTGACATTCAATCAGTAGTAAAATAATAATGGTAGAAATATAGCTTGTTTTCCTACTTGGTTACTAACTATATGTAATGTTACATCAAGATCATGATGGAGGTACCACCGAAACCTTATACTCAATTTTAGTCAATTTATACTTATATTTTCACAATGTATATTGTAATTTTAATATTTTGTACTAATAGTCCGCTTGCTATTGGCATTCCCTTGGTAGTAAAATAATAATGACAGCAACATAGTTTGTTTTCTTACTTGGATACTAACTATATGTGAGGTTGCATCAAGATCATGATGGAGGTAACACCGGAACTAGATACTCAAATTTCATAAATTAGTATTCAATCTCAAAAAATTTATACTTATATTTTCACAATGTATACTAAAATATTAATATTTTATACTAATAGTCCGGTTGCTCCTGACATTCCATTAGTAGTAAAATAATAATAGTAGCAACATAGCTTATTTTCCTACTTGGTTACTAACTATTTGTGAGGTTACAGCAAGATCATGAGGGAGGTGCCGTCGGAACCTTATACTTAAATTTCTTAAATTAGTAATCAATTTAAGACAATTTATACTTATATTTTCACAATGTATACTGAAATTATAATATTTTGTACTAATAGTACGCTTGTACTTGGCATTCCCTTGGAAGTAAAATAATAATGGTACCAACTTACTGTGGGATCGTTTAGAATCAATAGAGAAGGGGGTGAATATCGATAAAAAAATTTTGGATTAAAAAGTACAATTACGCTGCGGAAAAATTCAAATCAATGCTAACACATTGATTTTTACTTGGTTCGGAGTCTAGATCGGCTCCTACTCCAAGGCCCACAGTCCTTGACCATTTACGATGAGCAATTCTATATTCCGAAAAAGTAGTACAAAATGAAGTTCGAATACAAAAATTAATTACAACACTTAATTAACAATTATACTGACGACTGGAGAAGATTCATAGATCGGAGCCACGGGTTGTCATTGGCGCTTGAGACTTGAGCACTGAGCGTTTGGAGCAAAGTGCTTGAAAGAATTCATTGGAAGCAATTGTGTCTGGAAGCAAGGGGGTGAACCCCTTTATCTGGAGCAAAGCGCTTGAAAAATCTAAGTCGGAAAACAATTTTAAATTTCAAGACTTAATAAAAGAAATGATTTTTCAAAAGATATGAAATGCTAAAAAAAATTTGAAAATCTAAAAGGGTTTTGAAAAGAAATTAGAACAGTTCTATTCTACTAAGCACAACCCTAACTGCATTCTTAGTTAACTAAACTCAGACTCAGGTAAGGGTTTAGTAAAGATGTCAGCTAAATTAGATTTTGAGTCCACATGCATAAGTCCAATTTCGCCCCTGCTACCTGATCCCTAACAAAATGATGTTTGACTACAATGTGATTGGTTCGGGAGTGATGAATGGATTTTTAGTTAGATTTATTGAGCTTATGTTGTCAATAAACACTTTGGTTTGAGTATAGTCTAGCTGGAAATCCATAAGAGTGTGCATCATCCATAAAAGTTGTGCTACACACTCTCCTAGGGCAACATATTCTGCTTCAGTTGTGGATAAGGCTACGTAGTATTGCTTTCTATTGCACTAGCTGACTAGATTGTGTCCTAATAATTGATAACTCCCACTTATACTCTTTCTATCTAGTTTGCAACTGGCATAGTCAGAGTCAGAGTATCTTGATAATTCAAAATTTGAAGTCCTAGGATACCAAATACCTACATTTAGGGTACCCTTAATGTACCTTAGGATTCTTTTTAGTGCTGCTAGGTGAGATTCCTTAGCACAAGTTTGGTATCTAGCGCTCATTCCTACAGCGAACAAAATGTCAGGTCTACTAGCAGTTAAGTACAATAAGCTCCCAATCATACTTCTGTATAGCTTTAGGTCAACTGTTTTACCTTCAGGGTCATTATCTATTTTGACATTTGTGGCCATAGGTGTACTTAATCATTTAGAGTTTTCCATTTTGAGTTTCTTAATTAATTCTTTTGCATATTTAGATTGATGAACATAGTTACCATCCCTGGTTTGTTTTATTTGGAGACATATGAAAAAGTTTAGCTCACCCACCAAACTCATTTCAAATTCACTCTCCATAATTTGGCAAATTCTTTTAAAAAGTTAGAGTCTGTTGACCCAAATATTATATTATCTACGTATATTTGAGCTATAAATATGTCTTTTTCTAATGTTTTAACAAATAATGTAGAGTCAATTTGGCCTTGGTTAAATTCTTTAGAAATTAAGTAGGTTGATAGTCTTTCGTACCAAGCCCTAGGTGCTTGTTTCAAACCGTAAAGGGCTTTCCTAAGTTTGAACACATATTCAGGTTTGTCTAAGTCCTCAAATCCTAGAGGTTACCCTACGTAAACTTCCTGTTTTATGAACCCATTAAGAAAGGCAGCCTTGACATCCATTTGGTACAGTTTAAAACCTCTATAGGCTGCAAAGGCTAGTAACATCCTAATTGATTCAAGTCTGGCTACGGGGGCATAGGTTTCATCATAATCTAATCCTTCAACGTGACTAAACCCTTTAGCTACTAAGCGTGCTTTGTTTCTCATAATCTCCCCTTGGTCATTTAGCTTGTTTCTAAATACCCACTTAGTGTCTATAACTAACTTACCCTCAGGTTTAGGTACTAAGTCCCAGACTTGGTTTCTCTCAAATTGGGCTAGTTCTTCTTGCATTGCTATTATCCAATCTGGGTCAGGTAGGGCTTCTTCTATAGTCATAGGTTCTATTTTTGAAATTAGAGTAATTTGACTAAGATTTCGGTAAGAAGACCTTGTCCTGACTCTTAAGGTTGGATCACCCAAGATTTGATCAGATGGATGATTGAGTCTGGGTTTCTTTGTTCTTCTAGAACTAGGTTCAGCCTCAGGTTTGGCTGGAAGGTTTGATTCAACAGTTGGTTCGACTACTTGGGTTGGTTCAATTATTGGTTCAGTTGATAACTTAGTAGTTGGTTCAATTGATAGTTCATTTAATGGTTCAATTAATGTTCGATTAATGGTTCAGTATCTTCTTGATCCAAATTTAAATTGTTTAGGTTTTGATTATCAATAGACTTTGTTTCAATTTCTTCATGAAAGATTAAGTTGGTAGTTTCTTCAATTTTATGGGTTTGTCTATTGTAAACCCTATAGGCTCTACTTGTTGTTGAATATCCTAAAAAGGTCCCTGGGGTTGATTTTGATTGAAACATACCTAGGTAGTCCTTAGTGTTCAAAATATGGACTTTGCACCCAAAAAATCTATGATAACAAATTTCATAGGGTGTCTTATTGTGTCTTCTATTAATTAAGACCCTATTTTGTATATAACAGGTTGTATTTACCGCCTCTGCCCAAAATTGATTAGTCAGGTTATACTCATTGAGCATGGTCCTAGCGGCTTCATGAAGGGTTATATTCTTTCTCTCAACTATTCCATTTTGTTGGGAAGTTCTAGGTCATGAAAATTCATGGACGTACCCATTGATTTTATAAAATTCCTCAAATTTTTTATTTTCAAATTCTCCCCCATGATCACTCCTAAGTTTTTTAATTTTTGTGCCATTTTGATTTTCTATCATTTTGCATAAATTATTAAATGAATTAAATGTTTCATCTTTAGTTTTCAAGAACCTAACCCAGGTAAATCTAGAGTAATCGTCAATGATTACTAAGCAGTACCGATTTTCGCTTAGTGACTTGCTTCATGTGAATCAAATAGGTCTAGGTGTAGGAGCTCAAGTGTGGCTTGGGTTAGGTCTGACTGGGTTGGTTTATGGGTTGACTTGGTTTGATTACCCTTGTTGACATGAATTACAAATTTTATTGTCAAAGTTCTTAATTTTAGCTACACCTTTAATCAATCCAAGTTGAGTTATTTTTGAAATTAATTTAGTATGAGTGTGACCTAGTCTTCTATGCTAAAGATTGATTCTTCTAATTGAGTCAGAAAACATTTGGGTACTACAGGTAGATTGATCGTGTACACATTATTTTTCCTACTACCCTTAAGTGCTACCGTTGAGTCTTGTAGATTCCTAATCAGGCAGTCAGAGTTGGTGAAGGTGACAATGTAACCAGTATCATAGAGTTGGCTAATGATAAGCAAATTAAATTTAAAATCTTCAACCAACAACACCATTTTAATAATAACATCTGAATTAAGTTCAATGTTACCTGACCCAATTACTTTAAGTGTGGCATTGTTGCCAAATGCTACTGAGCCTAGGTTTTTGAACTTGATTTTAGTGAACTTCAATTTATCCCCAGTCATGTGTCTGGAGCATCCACTGTCAAACATCCACTAGTCCAAATCGTTATGTTCCTACACATAAAGTATGTTTTTGATTTGGATCCATTTATGTAGAGGTAGGGATAGATTGATTTGAATTTCACTACCTAGTCTATCTCACCCACATCTAACGTTATCAAGCATGTTGACCTTATGGGTTTTTGTGAGACAGGTTTTCAGTATAAGTTGAATTATTTTTGAAAAGATGTTGTAGAGTTGATTTGAAAGATGTAGAAGTAATTTTGAAAAATGTTAAGTTAATTTTGAAAAATGTAGAGTTTTGAAAAATGTTGAATAATTTTGAAAATGTTGTAGAGTTGATTTTTAAGATGTAGAATTAAATTTGAAAAATGTTACGTTAATTTTGAAAAATGTAGAGTTTTGAAAAATGTTGAATAATTTTGAACATGAAATGTTGGTTGGTTGGGTTGGACTACATTATTAGGTACTAGACATCTCACCCAATTCTAAGTGACAAGTCAAGTTTCCTTATCTGTTTTGTGAGATGTATTAATTCTTTTATCTTTGAATTAATGTTAAATCTAAGATTTAATTAAAACTTATGTTAGATTCAAATTTATCAAATAGTAATTTAAAAATAAGTTTCGATAATTGGCTTCCAGGTTTTGGCGAGGCACAAAGGCCTTCTTTGGCCATAGCCTTATTGGTGCAACAACCCTTTCCTTGACAAAGCCTTTTACCGAAAGTTCATTTTCAAATTACTTCTTGAAAACTTTTGGTCTAACTAGCTTTGGTTTTGGATCGGTAGCTTCGGCTAGTTCCACCGAACTAAACAGACCAAGTAAGGTACGCCTTACCCTACTTGACCTTTTTAGAAGGGGTTCCCTAACGTACTATCATCTCTCCTCCACCTAATACTATGTTGTTCAAGTTTCAAGTAATTCTTTTGTCCTTAACTAACCATTCCTAAGTCTAAACATAATAAAATTGCTAAAAATGAAATAAACAGGCAACAAGCAAAAAAAATCATCTAATTAAAAAAATGGTTTTTATAATAGCTCCCCCTGGACTGAAGCCTCGATAAGGGTTAGGTATGATGTGAATCTTGTCCTTGGGGATCCAATATTGGTTTGGTCCAGCTTGTTTATCTAAACATAGCTTTGGGACCCATGCTTGGACTCGGGTTCTAGATTGGTTCAATACGGAATAGTAAAACTGTTGTCGTGATTTGGTTCGATAGCCTAGTTCGGATCGATTTAGAACTGACTTCTATTTTCCAAGAATCATGTCATGATTCTTGGAACCCGAAGTGAATCGTTCTAACGTGATTCTAAGTTCCTTGACTTGAGTTTTCAAGGAGGAATTCTCTTCCTCAAGCTTTTGAACTTGAGTTGAGTTTCCTTCTTGATCTGACTCGGTTAAGGAACTCAAGTTGATTCCTCTTTCAGGAGTTTGACTTCCTGTCGGAGGGTTACAACCCAGATGTTAGCTTCGCCAACTTGCGTGACAAGTATGAAATTAAATCGTAAAGTTTAGATTCAGAATAACCTCTTATCGTGATTTGTCCGTCCTTCGAGATTGAGAGCTTTCCGGTGCCGACGTCTTCGTCTGATTCAGATTCCGTTCCGGAGTCGATGCCTTCCGAGGCAGTCAATGCTAGGAGGTTCGAGTGTGGAGCTTCTTCTTCTTCCGAGGATGATTCATCCTAGGTGGCTTGAAGAACCTTCTTCTTCCGAGCCTTTTTGTTCTCCTTCAGGTTGGGGCACTCTAATCTGAAATGTCCCTTCTTGTTGCACTCGTAGCATGTTATGTTACCTTTGTTCTTCTGGCTCGTCGAGGGTTCAGATGGATCTTCCTTCTTCTGATTTATCTTCTTCTTGTTCATTTGATTTTTGAGCTCCTTGTAGTAGTCGCGAGTTAACCGGACCAATTTTGGACGATCTCCTTCATCGTCGTCAGACTCCAAATCTGAGTTAGACTCGGATACTGGTTGTAGCTTCTTCTTCTGAGATCTTCCTGGACTTTTTCCTGCAACAAAGGCAATACTCTTCTCGACCAAAGTAGCATTAGTTTGCTCGTGTAATTCTAATTCAGAAGATAATTCATCTAATTTAATTTCGGACAGGTTACTGGAAACCTTGTAGGCATCCACCATAGATACTCACAGTGTGTTCCTTGGGAACGAGTTTAGAGTATATCTTATTAGGTCACGATTTTCAACCTTGTGACCTATTATGTGCAGCCCGTTCATCAGCTTCTGGATTCTTGCGTGGTGTTGTGCTGCTGATTCGCCTTCGTGCATCTTTATTGTATAGAGTCTATTGAGTAACAGATTTCTTTTACTGATCCGCATATTAGACGTACCTTCGTGTACTTCGATCAGCTTGTTCCATAATTCCTTCACGTTGCTAAAGGGTCCGACGCGGTTCAATTCTTCCTTCGTCAGGCCGCATTGTAATGTCTGTGTGGCCTTTAGCGTCAGCCTCAATCTTCTTCTTGAGTGGTCTGTCCCACTCTGTGTAGCCTTGCACCTCATCTTGTGTGTTTTTGGGTATCTGCAGTCCGGACTGGATGATAATCCACATGTCCACCTGAGTTTTCAGGTGGACCTCCATCCTACTCTTCTAATAGGAGAAATCTTCTCCTGAGAAGAGTGGTGGTCTGGCGGTGCTATAGCCTTCTTGTATGACCATTGAATTTATCTGAAAAAGAAATTACAAAGAAAACTTGTTCCAAGACTAAGTCTTGGATTAGTAGTGCGGCAGGAAAATATAATAATAAAAATCGAGTGGTGTTGCACCAACCTAGATGAACGAAAAAATTACGAACACAAAAAAAATATTTAAAATGAAAATCTGAAAAATCGCTCAACTGGTGGTTGCACCAGATTTGAGCCACCCGCTCTGATAACACTTGTGGGATCATTTAGAATCAATAGAGGGGGGTGAATATCGATAAAATCTTTTCGGATTAAAAAGAGCAATTACGCAGAGGAAAAAATCAAATCAATGCTAACACTTTGATTTTTACTTGGTTTAGAGTCTAGATCGACTCCTACTCCAAGGCCCACGGTCTTTGACCGTTTACGATAGGTAATTCTATATTCCGAAAAGTAGTACAAAATGAAGTTCGAATACAAAAATTAATTACAATACTTAATTAACAATTATACCGATGACCGGAGAAGATTCGTAGATCAGAGCCGCGGGTCGTCGTTGGCGCTTAAGACTTGAGCTCGGAGCATTTGGAGCAGAGCGCTTGAAAGAATTAGTTGGAAGCAATTGTGTTTGGAAGCAAGGGGGTCATCCCCTTTATATACTAGGTTCTTGGGGGCCTGTGTTGAAGGGGGCACCTGACACGTGGCCTGTTCTACGTAAATCCTCATCCGCAGACTTGGCCAGCGCTTATCCCTTCAACTGGGGTGCCTGAGCTGACTAGGGTGCCTGTATCAACACAGGCGCCTCATTTGCTGATGTGGAGGCTTGCTTCGAGACTGCTTGGAAATAGCCCTTCTTGGGCGCCTATCACCATACAAGCGCCTGTATGATCAGGCGCCCGACTCCATTCAAGCACCTGGGAGCAGAAACCTTCAACCTTTGTTCCTGCAACCAGGTTAGTTCCAAAACACAAATAATATATAAGTTAAGCACAATTAACAGCCTGAGCTGTCTTAATTATGACTTTGGGCTTCCAAAATGGAACCCTAGGTCGAACCGATGCCTAGTATTCCCTCCTACGGGGAACATTCCTCACCTACTCCTCTCAGGAGAGTTTACCTTTTTGCCAACCGACTCCTCCATTTGGACTTTTTCCCAATCCTCCGGATCAGGTCTTCGTGCCCAGTCTGCGACCAGGACTTATTGCCTAACCCTCGGTCAGGTCTTTGGTGCCCAACCCTTGTCCAGGACTTATTGCCCAATTCCTCGAATCAGGACTTCGTGCCCAGTCCACGACCAAGACTTATTGTCCAACCCTATGTCAGGACTTAGGTGCCCAGCCATCGGCCAGGACTTATTGCCCAATTCCTAGAATCAGGACTTCGTGCCTAGTGTACTTAGGACTTTTCCTGCACACTTGAATAACTTCGTTAGATCACAATAAAACCTTAACTTATGAACCCTTTACCATTATCAAAACACAAGTTCGATCTTGGTGGTTCCGACACCAACACTTAGTTTGATTTCCTACTTAGTTACTAACTATATGTGAGGTTGCATCAAGATCATGATGGAGGTGCCACAAGAACTTGATACTCAAATTTCTTAAATTAGTACTCAATCCCAAAAAATTTATACATGTATTTTCACAATGTATACTGAAATTTTACTATATTGTACTAATAGTTCGCTTGCTCTTGGAATTCCCTTGGTTGTAAAATTATAATGGTAGCAACTTAGCTTATTTTCCTACTTGGTTACTAACTATATGTGAGGTTACATTAAGATCATGATGGAGATGACACCGAAACTTTATTCTCAAATTTCTTAAATTAGTACTCAAACTCAGACAATTTATACTTATATTTTCAGAATTTATACTGAAATTTTACTATTTTGTACTTATAGTCCACTTATTCATGGCATTCCCTTGGTTGTAAAATAATAATTGTAGAAACTTAACTTGTTTTCCTACTTGGTTACTAACTATATGTGAGGTTGCATTAAGAACATGATGGAGGTGACACCGAAACCTTATAGTCAAATTTCTTAAATTACTACTCAATCTCAAACAATTTATACTTATATTTTCATAATTTATATAGAAGTTTTACTATTTTGTATTAATGGTTCGCTTGCACATGGCAGTCCCTTAGTAAAATAATTTTCCTACTTGGTTACTGACTATATGTCATTTTACATCATGATCATAATGGAGGTGCCACCGAAAATATATACTCAAATTTCTTAAATTAGTACTCAATCTCAGATAATTTATACTTATATTTTCACAATGTACACTGCAATGCTACTATTTTGTACTAACCGTCCACTTGCGCTTAGCATTCCCTTGGTAGTAAAATAATAATGGTACCAAATTAGCTTGTGTTCCTAGTTGGTTATTAATAATATGTGAAGTTACATCTGTTAGGATGTATACTATAAGCCTAGCTTTTGTATGAACATCTAGTTTGGAAAAGAATCACAATGGTCATGGTTGGATTTTATATTTATTATATGTGTGCATATTGTCTGTTACTTTACATTGTAAATAACATGGTGTGTGATGTCACACAGAAGATCATGGTATTAGTTCTTGTAAAGTAAAAATAGTGGCTCATAACCAAGATGGATTTCTACAAACTATTGGAATGGTTGTAATGTAATTTGGTATTAGTCTATCTAGTCTATAGAATTATGTGTTGGATCGAGAGAATACGATAGAGGGGGGGTGAATATCGTAAATCGTTCGGATTGAGAAAGAGAATACACAGCAGAAAAATCAAAATCAAACACACGCGAACACCAAGATTTTACTTGGTTCGGAGTCGCGGTCGGCTCCTACTCCAAGGCCCACGGTCGTTGACCATTTACTGCGGACAATTCTATATGTGCGCAAAATAGTTTACAGAGAGATATTACAAAATTAGTACAATAAACTTAAAAACAGCTCTTCGTTAGCGACATCCGGTGTAGATTGTATTTTCGGAGCAGAGGGACGTCGTCGGCACTTGTATCTCGAGTTGGGAGGTTTCTGGAGCAGAGCGCGGGAGCAGAAGAGCGTAGGAGAGTTGGAAGATGTGTTGTTTGAAGCCTTGGGGTCGAGGGGCTTTTTATAGCCTCTGGGGGCGCCTGGAACGTTGGGGGCGCCCCCCCTACGTGTCATCTGATCCGAGCAACTCTCGGTCAGCTCTGATCCCTTCAAACTCGGGATCGAACTTTGACGGGGGTGCCCGGGATGCTGGGGGCGCCCGGGTTGACTCTATCACTGGCTTCTCGCTGACTTAACTCTTATCCGCTTCGTTGGCTTGAGCTCGGGGCGCCCGGGAGAACGGGGGCGCCCGGGAGCATGGGGGCGCCCCGCCCACTTAGCTTCCGAAGCTTAGTTTTGCTCAGCTTGTTTTGTATTCACCTTGGGGGCGCCCGAGACGCTCCGGGCGCCCTACTCAGCTGCTGCCTCACTCCTTTGAGGCTCTCTGAGCTGCAGACACTTGTTCCTTCAGTCCTGCATCCAGGGTTAGTCCAAAACAACATAGAGCAATAATATATTTAGTTTTATACAGCCTTAGCTGTCTTGGTTCTGACTTTGGGTCTCCCAAATGGAGCCCTAGGTCGAGCTGACGCCTACTGTTCCCTTGACGGGGAACGCATCCTCACCTACTCCTCTCAGGAGAGTTTACCTTTTGCCAACCGGCTCCTCCGGTTGGACTTTTGCCCGATGCACCTGACCAGGTCTTCGTGCCCACCTTCCGAGCAGGTCTTCGTGCCCACCTTTCGAGCAGGTCTCGGTGCCCAGCTCCTTGCCAGGGCTTCGTTCCCATTCCTCGACTAGGACTTCGGTGCCTAGCTCCTTGCTAGGGCTTCGTGCCCAGTCCTCGACCAGGACTTCGTGCCCAGTGTACCTAGGACTTCTTTTCCTGTATACTTAGTGAACATGTTAGATCAACATAATATCTTAACTTTTGAACCCTTTTGTCATTTTCAAAACACAGGTTCGACTTGGGTGCTGTCTACACCTACAATCTCCCCCTTTTTGATTTATGGCAACCCGATTCAAAATGTTAAGCTAATCAGGACAAGTGATATAATAATTTTAGTTCCCTCCCCCTGGAAGGAATCTCCCCCTAGATTTTTCAAAAGTTCGTGGGGTATTCAAAAAATTTCTAAGTCTAAAGATAGAATTAATTTTTCAAGCACTTAGAATAAAGAAACTTTGGTTGTGCACTTTGGAACAAAAAATTTCAAGTTAGTAGAAAAGAAACATCTTCTGAAGTGTTAAGTTCTCAAAACCATAGCTTGAGTACTTAGCAAAACTTGAGTTATAAGTACTTTGAAAATTTTGAAGGCTTAAGTTTTAAGTACTTAGAAGATTTTGAAAAACAGCTTGAGTTTTAAGTACTTTAGAAAGATTTTGAAAAAAACTTAGTACTTTGAAGATAGATTAAGTACTTTGAAAAACTTTTGAAAAATGCTTTTGAAGAAAGGATGAAGAGACTTTTGAATTTTGAAAAAATAGAATTTTTTGGAGAAAATTTAAATCTTCTCTCCTTTTCAATCTCTCCCCCTTTGCCATATATCAAAAACAAAGCAATATCGCAGAAAAAAGGATAAATAAGTTGCATAAAAAATTATTAATAAATTGCATAATTTGCTGTACTGAACCAATTCAGGATATGAACTAAACCAAACCAATTTCAATTATCTTTTTTGGGGTCCTGTCTAACCTAATTGGCTACTTACTAACTGCTATAAACAGTAGTTTTCGCTAGGGTTAGTCAAGTTAAGTGTTCTATACAAGTTAGATTTTCTACACTTGACACTTAACTTGATTACTGTTTAAGTTGTATTTAGTGCCCCAATTACTGCAGATGCACTGACTTAAAGCATCTTGAATTAAGGCAAAGGCCTAAGCATCTCAACCCATTCTAGGTTATCAATCAAAATGTACCCTAAGGTGCTTTGAGAGGCTGGCTTCTAAATCTATAGGTGCATGCAGTTCTAGGGTTAGGGCCTAGGCTAAGTCCATTTTCGAAAAAGCCCTAGTTTTGAAGGGGGTAGTTTTAAAATAAAGCTAAGTCAAAAATTTTACTTTTAAAATTGAAAAATAATTTTCAAACTAAGTAAATGCTGATTTTGAAATTAAGTAAAGAATCTTTTAGACACTGACTTTTAAAGGTAAGTAAAGCAGTAAGAAAACCAAAAGTAAAGTTAACCTATTCTACCAAGCATAATCCTAGCTGCCTTCTTAGTGAGCTGAACTCAGACTCAGGTAGGGGTTTAGTGAATATGTCAGCTAAGTTAGATTTAGAGTCTACATGCTTAAGGACTATTTCACCCCTGGTTACATTATCAGAGCTCAGGTTGTCGGATTCCTTGAGGACTTGTGGATTTTCGGTGTCTATCTGATACCAATTTATTTTGGTATCAGAACGTAGGTTTACGATGCCTACTTATTTTACTAGTCTTGTCGGATTTGTTCGGAGTGTTTTTCTCGATGTGGTTGTCTGGGACTTGGCGATGGGACTTCTTTAGGCGACAGGTATTTCTCCTGATCTTTTGGATCCCTTATCCTATTTAGGTATTGGTTAGAAATTCTCACATGTTATTGGATCATGTTACTATACCTGTATATTTAGGTATGATTTAGAAATTCTCACATGTTATTGGATCATGTTACTATACCTGTATATCTAGGTATGATTTAGAAATTATCTCGTGTTATCGGATCATGCTACCATTCCTGTATATTTAGGTATGGTTAGTAGTTCTCACATGTTACTGGATCATGTTACCATTCCTGTATATTTAGGTATGATTTAGAAATTCTCACATGTTATTGGATCATGTTACCATTCCTGCATATTAGGGTATGGTTAGGAATTCTCCCATGTTATTGGATTATGTTACTATCCTTGTATTTAGGTATGGTTATTGGATCATGTTATTATTCTTGTACCCGTCTGGTAACTTGGTTAGATCTGATGACTTAAAGTCAATTAGTTTATAATAATCATGGTCAGGATCGACTATGGAGGAGATTAGTTGGCTTGTTGCGGAATTGTCTAAATGCAGAGAATGTTGATTCTTGTGTGATACCGACATACGGGTTGGAAGACGAGTGTTGAACCTGCCATTAAGATATTGGAGGTTAAGGCTTTTGTTTGATTTTTCTTGGACCTTACTATTCATAGTACTTGTACTAGCTACTATTAGCTGCGTGAGGACTAGGTTGCCTACCGTAATGGGCTTGATTAATATTGGATCAATTCACTTCAACTTATGGAGCTGCAAACTTTTTATGTTATGTATATCTGGACAGATAATCTAGATGTCATGTCTTGAGTACATGATCTGCATTGATGCAGTAGGGTAGCATTAGCTACATATTATTACGATTAGTAGAGGATTGATACATTCTGCTCTTTGGGGGCTTTGACCATGGAACACTTGTACTTGATGGTTGACCTAGGAAGTACATGCTGATAGGTGATTTGAGCTAATACGGAAAAATGTGAAACTAGTTGCTTGACATTTATGGGTGACTACTTTTACTTGGTCTGAATAACCAAGCAGGTAATTTACGGACTTATGATTTGCGTGGAGGCAAATCACTTACAAGACTAGGTCACCTCTAGTTGGATGTTATCGAGAATGACCTTTGGGAAAATAGAGAAATTGCTTCATGAGTATGTGGAGATGCTCCTGAGAGATAGTATGTCTCTAGCTCCTTGTTATGGAATAGGACCTTATAGGGTTTTGGACCATGGAGTGGAGGAATTGGATGGTATTGTACTATGAGTCGACGATCGATGTGACTCGCTAGTTGATACGCTATTCTATGAGGGATTTTGACTCATGGATTGGGTATATATGGTTGGATAATCTCGATGGTGCATTGGGATGTACGATCCGTTAGGGTGCGGAGAATGTGGAGTTAGCTATATCCTTACCTTTCGTTGGGATATTGGACATTAATCAGGAGGTTAAAGATGCCCACTGTTTTCGGTTATTATATCTCCATCGTGGACCTATTAGTTCACGGGATGATAAGGTTGATATCACCATGGATTTTCTCATAGGTGTTGAGAGGTGGATTGAGATTGATGAATCTCTATGATATGTTGTATTTTGAGGATTCTATTAGGGGATATGGACCTGTCAGATTTGTAGTTTTGTGATGGATCATTTAGTGCATATATGATCTTTTTGTTGTTGATCGTTTGGAAGTTTGTGAGTGATGGTAGTATATGGTCATATTCTGGCACAAACTTTAACTATATGTTGTCTTTCGACGATCTATTGGAGGATATATGCATGCCTCGTGATGTTCGGAGGATGTTATTGATCTGGGGATACTTGAGTGATACTTATGGATTTGACGTTTTACGTTTGAGGATCGGAGTATAGATTTAGCGCTAGTGATCTTATGGTTGAGCACCCTAGATAGGTGTGAATGATTGGTTGTTCGGTTGTTCTTGGTTATCGGATAATAACCTCTGGATTGATAACTCCAGTTGCTCTGTAGCAGTATAACCTTAGGGTATCGGCCGAAGTGATTACTCATGATGAGGACAGACATGTTTTGATGCTAGTGTGTGCCATATGAGGAATGAGAAAATTTGGGGACCAAATTTTTATTAGTGGGGGAGAATGTAAAAATACGGCAATTCGAAAATCCGGACCAAAAAATTTTTCGGGATTTTTCCGGATAGAGTCTAGGGTTTCCGGCCTACGGGAGGAGCCTAAGGGACTTTATTGTAAAAATGTAAAACTTATCAAGGGTTTACAGGTAAACTCTTAAATTACGAGAGGGCAAATAATTTAATCCTAGAAAATTTATTAAGATGGATTATAACTAATTAGAGGGTCAAAGGGCTAAAACCCTTACCCTAAGGATAGGGTTTAGATTTCGAAGAGTGGAGGGGTTTTCCTGAAAAATGACCAGCCACTTATATACTTTCTTTCCTCCTCTTCATTCGCAGTTACCCGCAGCCAAAGCCACCGACTCCTCCTTTTCTTCTCGCGTGCCCTAGCCGCAGCCATCGCTCCCAGCCAAGCGCCGGCTCTTCTTCTTCCATTCTTCCTCGCGTGCCCTAGCCACGGTCGACGCCGATCTTTGCTTCTTCCTCCCTTAGCGTGCCCTAGCCGCAGCTAGCGTCGACTCCTCTTCGGTCGGCCGACACCAAGAGGAAACCCGGCGACTGCTCTCTCCTCTTCGCGATCCCACTGTGAGACTTAGGTTGGTTCCTTGGTTGAGTTTTGTTCCCGGTTCTTGATCGTTTTGGTGTTGGAACAGGTCTGTGTTGTGGCTGCGATTGATTTCCTTGCCGGCGATTGTCTGAGATTTGTGGCTTGGACGAATTGGTGATGAGTTTGAAGAACGGAAGGATTAATTGGATCCATTCAGGTTGGTTTAATAGGTTCTGAATTTGTGTTGATTTTTGATCCTATCGTAGTCTTGATTAATCCTTGATTGTTCGTACTTAGTTATCCCTTCTGTGTAACATGGGTTGATTCACAATGCTTGGAACCATTTCGTTGATCTGAGCAGTTAGGGTTTGGGAATAATATGATTTCCATTTTTGCTTCCATTTTTGATTGGGCTTGTGAGGAAGTGTGGAGCTGGGTTCCTTTGGATGGATGAGTTTCGATTGTTCTGTGGTTGAATTGTTTCCTCTACCTTGTTTTCTTTTTGGTCAGATCTAAACTGGGTTTCGAGCTGATGTTAGTTCTCTTTGTTTGTTCTTTGACTCTCTTTACTGTGAGTTTTGATTGTGAAATTGGATGTAGAATGAGATTAGGGTTAATCTTGTTTAGATCAGTGTGTGCCCTGTTTGGATTGGGAAGGTTTGTAAAGGGAGTTGGTTGTTTCGTTTTGGATCTGCTCTGATCCTGCCATGAGATTACTTAGAGTTGGGGTTAAGTTTAGCTTGATTCATATGGGTTTCCCTTGGTGATTGTTAGCCTTCTTAATTCTGTTGATTTGTTGATTGATGATTGGATTGTTGTTGTAAGAATGAAGTGTATGTAGATTGGTTTACATTTGGCATATAGCCACAAGTTGCTGGAAGAGTTGATTTGGTCATCCATACTATTATGAGAGTTCCTTGGTGCTTGCTGTGAGCTTTTGGGAGAGCTATTGTTTTAAACTACGGGTTAGGTTTAATTCGAAATTTATGCCTAATAAGTCAACTTGATGAATCCAGGTTTCAAAAATCTAATTGGAATCTAATTGGGATAATTTGGGACAATCATCTAATTAGGGTTAATTAGATGAAATGATGATAATTAGAACGATCCTAATTATTTGAGAGAGTTTGTTTAGCTATAAACTATATATTATGGTAGCTAAACATTATGCCTTTAATACAGGGAATTGATCGGATTAGCATTTCTGATTACCAGACGGGTGGTTCTTTTTGATACAAGCATCCCTCTTGTGGAGGCGGGTACCCTTTGACTTATCTTTTAGATATTGTCATATTGCTATGCATGGTTGGTTATAGATAATAGTAAGATTATACGCTAGCCTTGTTTATTATGCATGTCCTGGATACTTGTTAGTTATCCCTGAGTTATTATGCATGTCCTGGATACTTGTTAGTTATCCCTGAGTTATTATGCATATCCTGGATACTTGTTAGTTATCCCTGAGTTATTATGCATGTCCTGGATACTTGTTAGTTATCCCTGAGTTGTTATGCATGTCCTAGATACTCGTTAGTTATCCCTGAGTTATTATGCATGTCCTGGATACTTGTTAGTTATCCCTGAGTTATTATGCCTGTCTTGGATACTTGTTAGTTATCCCTGAGTTATTATGCATGTCCTGGATACTTGTTAGTTATCCCTGAGTTATTATGCCTGTCCTGGATACTGGTTAGTTATCCCTGAGTTATTATGCCTGTCCTGGATACTTGTTAGTTATCCCTGAGTTATTATGCTTGTTCTGGATACTTGTTGTTTATCCCTGAGTTATTATGCTGTTAGTTTCATACAGTCTCAGGTATTGCCATATCTATATGTATGCTTAGATATCAGGATGTATCTCTTGTATTTGACATGAGGGATATATGTGTGCATATCATACATCATTCTTGCATTGTTGCATGCCGGCGATCAGCGACTCCCTTGTGGTTGAGCCTAATCGTCTTCCGGTACATGGTATGCGCGCACGGCCACTCATGGGTTAGTGGATACCGTAGGATGTGCGCATTTGCCCTGTATTGCTCCGTTCGGCCACTATGAGGAGGGTGAGCGCGGGCGTGGTAGCAAGCAGGGATCCCTTCTCGTACTGAGCCACGAGGAGATGAGAGCTTGACTCCCCCATTGCTTGGGGTCGGAGCGGAGTCTCCACCAGCATCCTGTCCACCCGGTCACTCAGGAGCAGTGATGGCAGGGTGTACAGTTGTCAAAGCCCTACCCGTTCAGACGTCCCTATGACAGGTGTATGATGATCTGTCTGGTGTCAGGGGTGACACATGTCATTGCACCATGTGCATATTTTGCATCGTGCATTGTTTGCTGCACTTGATTTCTGCACTTGATTGACATGCATATACTGGATACCTGTTTACCTTGGAGTTTATGTTATACTTGTTCCATAGGGCTTTATTTCACCCTCTGCAGGATAGTGGGATTCGGGTATGTTCCTATATTCAGTACTTTCAGTATATATATCATTTCCTATTGCTCGGATGAGACTGTATTAGTGTATATGCTTATTCTTATTGTAACACACTATGCATATCTGCTGGGTATTCGCTGAGCTTATGGACTCACACCGTTGCCATTACCTTATTTTTCAGGTTGATATCTGCCAGGAGGGTCCGAGTCGCCAGTCCCATGCTTGTGTCTACGTTCGATTTGGGTTTTATCTACCATTTTCTGGTTTAGGACCATATTATGTTTTATTTCCTTGCACTGGATTTATCGTGGACTTGTGATATGGGATTTGATTTATGACATTGTACTTTTGAGTCCTATGTTGGACTATGCGTGTGGTTTTGCTGCATTCCTGCCCCTTGGCAGCTCAGGTAAGTTCGTATTTTGGATTTACGATTATATTGTCATATATATGTTGTTGTTTTGTTTGGATTGAGGCCTGAGGCCCATATAAACTGCGTGGTTGTGATATATATGTTGTATGCTTGAGTAAATTGTCCGCCGGACAGGGGAGGTGCTGTCCGATTTTCTATTGGATCAGCGGCTCCTAGGTCTCGGGGCGTGACATACATGGTCTCTTACAAAGTGGTGTTTAACTTCTATATGTTTAGTTCTGGAATGTTGGATTGGGCTCTTAGTTAGATTAATCGAGCTTATGTTGTCAATGAAAACCTGAGTTTGGGTGTAGTTGAGCTGGAAGTCCTTAAGAGTGTGCATCATCCATAGAAGTTGTGCTACACACTCTCCTAAGGCAACATACTCAGCTTTAGTTGTGGATAGAGCTACGCAGTGTTGCTTTCTGCTGCACCAACTTACTAGATTATTTCCTAACAGTTGGCAGCTTCCACTTGTGCTCTTTCTATCTAATTTACAACCAGAGTAGTCAGAATCCGAATATCCTGACAAGTCAAAGGTTGAAGTCCTAGGATACAAAATCCCTACATTTAGGGTGCACTTAACATATCTTAGTATTCTTTTTAGGGCTGCTAAGTGCGTTTCCTTAGCACAGGTTTGGTACTTAGCACACATTCCTACAGCAAAAAGGATATCAGGTCTACTTGCTGTAAGGTACAGTAGACTTCCTATCATACTTCTATAGAGTTTAAGGTCTACTGGTTTACCATCAGGGTCACTATCTATTTTTACATTTATGGCCATGGGGGTACTTATGCTTTTAGAGTTATCCATTTTAAATTTCTTTATTAACTCTTTAGCATATTTGGATTGATGGACATAGTTTCCATCCCTAGTTTGTTTAATTTGTAATCCTAAGAAAAGTTGAGCTCCCCAACTAAACTCATTTCAAACTCATTTTTCATTATCTTCACGAATTCTTTAAAAAAATTAGAGTTGGTGGACCCAAAGATTATGTCATCGACGTAGATTTGGGCAATAAAGATTTCTTTTCCTAAGATTTTAATGAATAGGGTTGAGTCAATTTGTCCTTGTTTAAATTCTTTAGAGATTAAGTAAGTTGATAAGCGTTCATACCAACCCCTAGGTGCTTGTTTTAGTCCATATAGTGCTTTAGTAAGTTTGTAAACGTGGTCAGGTCTTTCTAAGTCCTCAAACTCGGGGGGTTGTCCTACATAGACTTCTTCCTTAATGAATCCATTTAGGAAGGCTGACTTTACATCCATTTGGTATAGTTTGAATCCTTTATGGGATGCAAAGGCTAATAACATCCTAATGGACTCAAGTCTAGCTACTGGGGCATATGTTTCGTCGTAATCTAACCCTTCGACTTGGCTAAATCCTTTCGCTACTAAGCGGGCTTTATTTCTGACTATTTCTCCTTGATCATTTAGCTTATTCCTAAAAACCCACTTAGTGTCAATGATGGATTTGCCTTCAGGTTTAGGTACTAGTTCCCAGACTTGGTTCCTCTCAAATTGGGCTAACTCCTCTTGCATAGCTATGATCCAATCAGGATCAGGTAGGGCTTCTTCTATAGTCTTAGGTTCTATTTTTGAAATTATTGCTATTTGGCTAAGGTTTCTATAGGAAGATCTAGTTCTGACTCCTAGAGTTGGATCACCTACAATTTGATCAGTTGGGTGACTGAGTCTGGGTTTCTTGATTTTTCTAGAACTTGGTTCAGCCTCAGGTCCGGCTGGTCGGTTTGGTTCACTATTTGATTCAACTCTTTGAGCTGGTTCAATTATTGGTTCAATAGTTGGTTGATTTGACTCAGTAGTTAGTTCGTTTATGGGTTCAATTAAAGATTCAACAACTTGTTGATTATCTTCTTGATCAGTATTTGATGAAGCCAGATTTGGATTGTCAGACTTTGAGTTAATTTCTTCATCAAATATTAGATTAGTTGTTTCTTCAATTTTCTTAGTTTGTTTGTTGTAAACCCTATATGCTCTACTTGTTGTTGAGTATCCTAAGAAGATGCCTGGGGTTGACTTAGACTGGAATTTACCTAGATAGTCCTTGGTGTTTAGGATATGGACTTTGCACCCAAAGACCCTTAGGTAGTGTAGGTTTGGAAGTCTATGGTAGTATAATTCATAGGGTGTTTTGTTGTGTCGCTTGTTAATTAGGACCCTATTTTGGATGTAGCAAGCCGTACTAATTGCTTCTGCCCAATATTGGTTAGCTAAGTTAAATTCATTGAGCATAGCCCTAGCGGCTTCCTGTAGAGTTCTATTTTTTCTTTCGACTATCCCATTTTGTTGGGGGGTTCTAAGACATGAAAATTCATGTATATACCCATTTACCTTACAAAATTCCTCAAATTGTTGATTTTCAAACTCTCCCCCGTGGTCACTCCTAAGTTTTTTGATTTTAGTATCATTTTGATTTTCAATTAACTTACAAAAGTTACTGAATAGGTTTAGCGTTTCATCTTTGGTTTTTAGAAACCTAACCCAGGTGAACCTAGAGTAATCATCAACTATTACTACGCAGTATCGGTTTCCGCTTAGTGACTTGGCTCCATGTGAATCAAATAGGTCCAGGTGCAGGAGCTCAAGTGTGGTTTGAGTTTGATCAGATTGAATTAGTTTGTGATTAGACCTGGTTTGTTTACGTTGATTACATGATTCACATATTAAGTTTTCATGATTTTTAATTTTAGGAATACCTTTAATTAGGTCAAGTTGGGTGATTTTTGAAATAATTCTTAGGTTAGTGTGACCTAGTCTCCTATGCCAGAGGTTTGATTGTTCTAACTGAGTTAACATGCATTTAGGTACTAGGGGTAGGTTTATAGTGTAAACATTATTTTTCCTAGTGCCCTTAAGCATGATTTCTGAGTTTTGCAGGTTTCTAATCAGGCAGTTAGAATTGTTGAAGGTAACTACATAACCAGAATCACACAATTGACTTATGCTAAGCAAATTAAATTTGAAATTTTCAACCAAAAGGACTTTCTTAATAACAAAGTCAGATTTAAGTTCAATATTACCTGACCCAATTACCTTGAGTGTAGCATTGTTGTCGAATGCCACTGAGCTTAGGTTCTTGAACTTGAGTTTGGTGAATTTCAATTTATCTCCAGTCATGTGTCTGGAGCAACCGCTATCCAACATCCATTGGTCCAAATCTTTATGTTCCTACACATAAAGAGTTTTGTTGATTTGGATCCAATTAGAATCAGGAATAGCTTAAATTGATTTTCACAACCTAGTCTGTCTCACCCAATCTAGGGTTATCAATCACGTTAGCCTTACGGATTTTATGAGACAGGTTTTGGTAAATATAATTTAAAAAAAATTGAATTAGTTTTGAAAACCATTGATTTTGAGTTTATTTAAAAAAATGAATCTACAATTAACTGAAAATTTGTGTTAGATTCGAATTTGACAAAGTATAATTTGAATTGAATTTCAAAAATCGGCTTCCAGGTCTTGGCGAGGCACTAGGCCTTCTTTGGCCGTGGCCTTATTGGATCATCAACCCTTTCCTTGACAAAGCCTTTTAATGAAATTTCATTTTCAAAATTAGTCCTTGAAAAATTCTGGTCTAACTAGTTTGGGTCTTGGATCGGTAGCTTCGGCTAGTTTCAGCAGTCTAAAGAGACCAAGTAGAGAATACTTGACCTTATTAGAATTGGCTTCCCTAATGTACTATCATCTCACCTCCACCCAATAATATGTTGTTCAAATTTCAGTTAATTGGTTCAGTCCTTAAACTAATCATTCCTAAGTCTAAGCATGATAAATTGCAGGAATTAAATAAACAATCAATCATGCAAATTGCAAACAAAATTTGAATTTTATCTAACAATAAATATTGTTTTTAGTTTGGCTCCCCCTGGACTAAAGCCACGATAATGGTTTGGCAAGATGTGAATCTTGTCCTTGGGGATCCAATACTGATTTGATCTAGTTTGTTTGTTCAGGCACAGTTTGGGTACCCATGCCTGAACTTTAGGTCTGGACTGGTTCAGTACAGCATAGTAGGATCTTTGTCTAGATTTGGTTCTATAGCCTAGTCCGGATCGATTTAGAACTGACTTCTATTTTCCAAGAATCATGTCAAGACCCTTGGAACCAGAAGTGAATCGTTCTGAGGCAGCTCTAAGATCCTTAATTTGAGTTTTCAAGAAGGAGTTCTCTGATTCAAGTTTTTCAACTTGAGCAGAGGTTCTTTCTTGAACCTTGTCAATTAAGGGTTCAGCGTCTTCTCTCTCTTTTAGGAGTTTTACTTCCTGTCTGAGAGACTCGACTCGGATTTTGGCTTTTGCCAAATCTCGAGAAAGATAAGAGATTAATTCGCATAATTGATTTCTTGAAAAACCACTTACAGTTATTTCGCCGTCCTCCGAGAATGTAAGTTTGCCGTCGTTCGGTTCTAATTCCGACTCGGTCTCGATTTCCTCTGAGGCGGTTAGTGCAAGCAGGTTTGACTGAGGGGCCTCTTCTTCTTCGGAGGAGGAGGACTCGTCCCACATCGCCTGAAGTGCCTTCTTTCTTCTTGCTTTCTTGGCTTCTATTAGGTTAGGGCATTCGGATTTGAAGTGTCCCTTTTTGTTGCACTCGAAGCACGTCACACTTGATTTGTTCTTAGTTGACTCAGCTTGACCTTCCTTCTTTCGGCTGGCTTTTCTTCTCTTGGATTGATTCTTCAATTCCTTGTAGTAGTTTCGGGCCAGTCGGACTAGCTTAGGTCGATCTCCTTCATCGTCTTCTGAGTCTGAGTCAGAATCAGACTCGGGTGTAGGTTGAGGTTTCTTCTTGGATACCTTTCCAGCTGTACCTGCAATAAAGACAATGCCTTTCTCGGCCAGGGTGCAGTTAGTCTGCTCATGTAACTCAAGTTCTGAAAATAGTTCATCTAATTTAATTTTTGAAAGGTCCCTTGAAACCTTGTATGCATCTACCATAGATGCCCACAAAGTATTTCTCAGGAAAGCATTAAGAGCGTACCTTATCAGGTCACGGTTTCTACCTTGTGACCGATTGTGTGTAGTCCGTTCATTAACTCCTGAATTCTGGCATGGAGTTGAGCTGCTATTTCGTTGTCGTTCATCTTGATTGTATACAGCTTGTTCAGGAGTAGATCTCTCTTGCTGATCCGAGTATCCGAAGTTCCTTCGTGCAGCTCGATCAGCTTACCTCATAGCTCCTTGGCACTGTTGAATGGACCTACCCGGTTTAGCTACTCTTTTGTTAGGCCGCATTGGAGGGTCTGGGTTGCTTTAGCATTAGCTTCAATCTTTCGTTTCAGAGCGGTATCCCACTCTGTGTAGGTCTGTCGTACTCCTTCAGCAGTCTTTGGAATCTCCAGTCCGGACTGGATGATTATCCACATGTCCACCTGAGTTTTCAGGTGGACCTCCATTCTGCTCTTCCAGTAGGAGAAGTCCTTCCCACTGAAGAGAGGTGGTCTTGCGGTGCTAAAGCCTTCTTGCATGGCCATTAATGATTTTGCCTGAAAAGAGACAAAAGAAAGGCAAACTATGTCCCAAGACTTGGTTTTGGATTAGTAGTGCGGGATAAAAAAAATAATTATCGAGGGGTGTTGCACCGGTCTCGATTAACGATAAAACATCGAAAAAAAAAGAGTAGTAAAAAAAATCCGAAAAAATCTCAAACTGGTGGTTGCACCAAATTTGAGCTTCCCCGCTCTGATACCACTTGTTGAATCGAGAGAATACGATAGAGGGGGGGTGAATATCGTAAATCGTTCGGATTGAGAAAGAGAATACGCAGCGGAAAAATCAAAATCAAACACACGCGAAGACCAAGATTTTACTTAGTTCGGAGTCGTGGTCGGCTCCTACTCCAAGGCCCACGGTTGTTGACCGTTTACTGCGGGCAATTCTATATGTGCGTAAAACAGTTTACAGAGAGATATTACAAAATTAGTACAGTAAATTTAAAAACAGCTCTTCGTTACCGACGTCCGGTGTAGATTGTATTTTCGGAGCAGAGGGACGTCGTCGGCGCTTGTATCTCGAGTTGGGAGGTTTCCGGAGCAGAGCGCGGGAGCAGAAGAGCGTAGGAGCGTTGGAAGAAGTGTTGTTTTAAGCCTTGGGGTCGAGGGGCTTTTTATAGCCTCTGGGGGCGCCCGGAACGTTGGGGGTGCCCCCCCCCACGTGTCATCTGATCCGAGCAACTCTCGGTCAGCTCTGATCCCTTCAAACTCGGGATCGAACTTTGACGGGGGCGCCCGGGTTGACTCAATCCACTGGCTTCTCGCTGGCTTAACTCTTATCTGCTTCGTTGGCTTGATCTCGGGGCACCCGGAGCATCCGGGGCGCCCTACCCACTTAGCTTCCGAAGCTTAGTTTTGCTCAGCTTGTTTTGTATTCACCTTGGGGGCGCCCGGGACGCTCTGGGCGCCCTACTCAGCTACTGCCTCACTCCTTTGAGGCTCTCTGAGCTGCAGACACTTGTTCCTTCAGTCCTGCATCCAGGGTTAGTACAAAACAACATAGAGCAATAATATATTTAGTTTTATATAGCCTTAGCTGTCTTGGTTCTGACTTTGTGTCTCCCAAATGGAGCCCTAGGTCGAGCCGACGCCTACTGTTCCCTCGACGGGGAACGCGTCCTCACCTACTCCTCTCAGGAGAGTTTACCTTTTGCCAACCAGCTCCTCCGGTTGGACTTTTGCCCGATGCACCTGACCAGGTCTTCGTGCCCATCTTCCGAGCAGGTCTTCATGCCCACCTTTCGAGCAAGTCTTCGGTGCCCAGCTCCTTGCCAGGGCATCGTGCCCAGTCCTCGACTAGGACTTCGGTGCCTAGCTCCTTGCCAGGGCTTCGTGCCCAGTCCTCGACTAGGACTTCATGCCCAGTGTATTAGTGATATGAGAGAAGTGTCCTACGGCAATCGCCTTATGATTGTAATCATTTATTTTAATAAATGAATATTCACTATTTGAGTATACATGTTTATGTATTTGATTGAGATCTTAAACTCATTTACTGAATGTCCGCAATACAATTCACAGCATGATAGAATTTGTGATGAATTCACAACTAGTGATTATCTCTACATGTGCAATTGTGAAGTATTGAAATTGTCCCTAGTCGATGAATTGATAAATACGGACACTACCAATTCTGTTGAGACTAGCATGGGTTATTCTCTAATCAGCTGATTCTCACTGGCTGGTGACATTGGGATGTCCGGAGATAAACATGAATGCTAGTTAAGGGAACTAGTTCATTGGAGTGACTGGCTGTAAAACTTCATATGGTAGTCTATATATAGAAATGTCAATGAAGTTCTTACTGCAGCTTAAGTGCGATGTTCCTTTGACTTGCGGTGTTCAAGTCTTCTTGTTCATGGAGACTTATACTTTGACATCTTAAGCAAGCATCTCCAAGGAGGTGTGGACCCAGGATGATTGGGTATAAGCCGAAGTGCCCGAAGATGTTTGAACAGCTTACAAAGGATTCACCACTCCTTGAGAGGAGATGTATAGCCAAGACCTATCATCGGATTGTTACTCGAAGTCTCTGGCCAGAGCATGACATGTTCAGAGTATGAATCTCTTAAATACATGAGAGTAATTAGAATCCGTAGGACGAGAAAACGTTACTTGGGCTAGGTGTGACGTAGTCAGCCTAGTGGGGACTGACACACATAGACCATGTCCTGAACCAAGTGGGTATAAGATGGTGAAGGGAATGGGGCACGATTCATTATAGCTGCTGAAGGGTTTCAGAATTGTTTCTGAGGTCAACCGTTGATCTTTCGATTAATTGGGGATCATGATGTACTACTAGGTGCTACTCATGATCGTTCTATAATTGGTTAATTATAGACGACCAACATAAATCGAAAGCCTATTTAGTCACACGCACTACGAGTAATCCAAGGGATTTAAAACGAGTTGAAAATTGGATTTTTCAATCAAGAGAAATGAAGTTTGGTTGAGTCAAACGATAAGTCGAATCTGAATTTTTCAGAGACGCATCGGAAACGTAAAATGGCTAAGTCTTTTGAAGACTTAATAAATGAATTAAATGAGTTTAATTCACTGGGGCGTGGCTTGGATTGGCCGACCAAAGAGGGTCTCCACCCTCTTTGCTTGGCCGGCCACAACAAAGGGAGGGAACCAAATTGTTTGGTTCAATTTATAAAATAAATCAAGTGTGGTTTGTTTTATAAAATTATAGATGATATAAATTTTTTATATAAACCAAGGTTTTGTTTATTTTTCATGAAATTAAAATGAACCATGGATTGGTTTATTTTATTTTATAAAATCAATCATGGATTGATTTACCATGATAAAGAAATTTATATAAAGAAATTTATATAAAGAAATTTATATAAAATTTATTTTTCATGGAAATTAAAATGAACCATGGATTGGTTTATTTTATTTTATAAAATCAATCATGGATTGGTTTACCATGATAAAGAAATTTATATAAATAAATTTATATAAAATTTATTTTTCATGGAAAATAAAATGAACCATGGATTGGTTTACTTTATTTTATAAAAGCAATCATTGATTGATTTACCATGATAAAGAAATTTATATAAAGAAATTTATATGATAAATTTCTTATGAAAATTTATTCCATAAGAAAAAAGAGACTTGGTTGATTTTTATCATGAATTAAAATATGATTTTAACCATGATATAAAATCAAGACTTGGCATGATGAAATAAGTCATAGAAAATTTATATGATAAATTTCTTATGAAAATTTATTCCATAAGAAAAAAGAGACTTGGCGGTTGAGAGGCCACTATATAAAGGATCCAAGGCAAGGCTTGGAATTGATTTGAAATAATCCAAGTAATCTTGCTTGGGCTCTCTCTCTCTCCTCGCTTCTTTCTCTTGGCCGGCCTCTCCCTTCTTCTTGCCGTGAGCACAAGGAGAAGCACCGAGGCGACGAAGTTCTTCCGTTGAGACGATCTTCCTCTCCGGCCATCATCACCTTGGGATTGGGCGCAAGTCATCTTCCTCCTCCTCGCCGGAATTGTGATTCCAGCCAACCTTGGTGGTGAGTTTTTCCGATATGATTACTTCTCTCTTGGTTTCTTGTCGCGTTCTCAGAGAATCTAGTAGTTCTCGAGAACACGAAACTCGTGGCTTTGCGAAGTCATCCCGAAGACACTCGGCGTGGACGCGAATAGAGGCGGAGCTTCCAAGGGACGCTTACGGTTGGATCTCATCCCTTTCTTCGAGTTACGCGAGGTAACAAGTAAATTAGTTTACGTTTCTACAAAATTTTAAATATATGATCATGTCTACACAACATAAGGTTGCATGCTTAGATGTGTGGTTAAATAATTTGAGAAATTATTTATGCTAAACCTTCCGCTGCACGTAATTAATTTTTAAATTACAAACCCGCATCCATGTCAACATGCACCCGGTCCCAACAGTGGTATCAGAGCCGGTTAGTTTTCGACATAATCATATAATTGTTTTGCGAAAAACTTTATCATGATCTCAATTTTGGAAAATTTTCCAATTATGGAAACTTTCCAATAATGGTAAATTTCGATTTAGGAATTTTAAAGTTTGGAAATCCTCATGAAATTTCGCAAATTTTTGAAATATCCATGTTTATGAAATTTTATGATAATAGTGAAAGCTTTCCATTTTTGGAAACTTTCCAATTTTAGAAATTTTCTATTTTAGAAATTTTCTAATTTTGGAAATACGTAAGTTTTCTTTGTACCAGAAACTTACAATTATTCTGAAAACCTTTTAATTTTGGAAACTTTCCATTTATGGAAAGCTCGTAATTTTGGGCACTTTCTTTCAAAAAAGTCTAGACAAATTTATGGAAATATTAATTGATAAATAAATTCAAATTAGTTTTAAATTATTAACAAAATTCTTTACTTTGGGGAGTGCCTCGGGGAGCCACCCAAATTAAAGTTAGTTGTTATAATTTAATTTCTATTTTGAATATGAATTGTTAAAAATTGATTTGGGTAGGCCTCGGGGAGCCATCCAAATTATATTATTAACAAGTTTTTTAATTGTCATGTTTAATTTGGTTATGCCTCGGGGAGCAGGCCAAATTAGATTTACAATAAATTTCTTTTCTTTGGGGAGTGCCTCGGGGAGCCAACCAATGTAAATAATTTATTGTAATTAATTATCCATAAATAAAATATGCAATCAAATCTTGGAAATTTTGAGGTGATTCTCAAACGATAATTTCCTTATTTGATTTATAAGATGATGCTCTTACATATTGTTGTCTCCAAAATTAATTAGGAAAATTGTTTCTATAGAGTTTATTTCCTTAAATAAGATTTTCATGAAAATAATATATGATTGAATTAAGGGAATCTGTCTCTTAATTTAATAAGATTTGATTTAGAGAAATCAAAGTCTTACACATATTATTTTCGAAATTGATTATGACAATTTAGGAAATTGTTTCCCAAAATAATTCCTTGAATAAAGTGTGAAATTAGAATTAGGAAATCCGGTCCGTAATTCAATTAATGAGACATGATAAATTAAGTTACATACATACTTTATTAAGTAAATCATTATATGTCATGAATTTGCTTAAAAGGAAAAGGATGAGACCCAAAACCCCTTACAAAATATTAAGGCCAACACCTTCCATTAATATGGTTAGAACCGGAGTTTTGTTTCTCGTTTGGGTTGATGGACACATCCATGCCCGGCTTGAACATCGACATGTTCAACCCATGGAATTAGTTTATGATTAATATAGTTGGAATCAGAGGTCAATCCTTAGTTTTGGTTGTTGGACACATCCAAGCCTGACTAAACGGTTGAATGAGCTCCAACCATATTAAAACTATTTCTTGATTAAAGGGTCAGCCTTAAGCTTGGAGCATCGACCCACAGCCAAGGTCGATGTAAAGAGAGGTGCAGTTGGGTGCTATGTATATTGTTGCATACTTGTTAATGAGTTAACAACCTAATGATTTATGCAAACATTCAATTAGTTGATAGCATAATGTGATAGTTACATATATGTAATATGTAATCGGTATAATTACCTACCTTCATAGCTAAGAATAACTTGATGGCCCAAGCCATGGTTGTTTTTATCTATGGTTGGATATCAACCTATTTGGAGATGTTCCTACGATCTCCCGAATTGATAAAAAGGGTTATTCAATTCAAAAAATAAATAAGATTTAATGAATGTATATTGATGCATTCTTTATCATTCTTATCACATAAACTCAATTTGTATTTCTAGGATAATCACCTGATCATGTTTCTCTGAATTTGTGTTCCATTTTGGACACCAATAAGCTGACTAGGTCAAACTTCATGGACTGGCTTAGAAACCTGAGGATAGTCCTCAAGGCAGAAAAGCTTGCTTATGTCCTTGAAGAACAACTTCCCAACTGTCCTCCTGAAGATGCAACTCCAGACCAGTTTCCTGAGTTGCTCAATCTGCTGAAGACTGTAGAGCCTTCTGTAAAGCAGGATCAGAAGACGATACTGTTAGTTGGTTCCTCAAAGAAAGGTTCTAAGAGGAAGCCCAAAGAACAAAATAAGGGAAGGAAGAAAAAGGCCAAAAAGACTGAAAATGCACCAAAAGGCACTTGTCATCACTGTGGCAAGGAGGGCCACTGGCAAAGAAACTGCAAGGTTTATCTTGAGTCCTTGAAGAGGAAGGCATCCGATGCCCCATCCTCTTCAGGTATCTTCGTTATTGAATGTCACTCTATTTTCTTGTACACCTGGGTACTGGATACTGAGTGTAGCTCACATATATGTAATGACATAAAGGGGCTAAGGAATAAAAGAAGACTCGTCAAGGGAGAAGCGAATTTGCGAGTTGGAAATGGAGCAAAGATTGTTGCTGTTTCCATCGGAACATATTTGCTAAAGCTCCCTGCTGGACTTGTCTTAGAATTGGATATTGTTATTTTGTTCCTTCGTTAATAAAGAACATTGTATCTATTTCATGCTTGAATGAAAAGGGTTATCATTTAACTTTTAGTAACAATTGATGTTACATAACTTTAAATGGTGTTCTTTATGGGACGGGAACTTTATACAATGGTATCTATACGTTAGATTTATCAGGTGACGTTTTCAATATCGAAGTTAGCAACAAACGTGCTCGAATAGATAATCAAATAGACTCCTATATGTGGCATTGTCGTCTTGGCCATATAAGTAAGAAACGCATGACCAAATTACACCGATGTAGAATTCTGGAATCATTTGAACCCGGTTCATTTGATACATGTGAATCATGCTTAAAAGGCAAGATGACCAAATTACCCTTTTCCGAAAAAGATAAACCAGTGGGAGAATTGCTTGGTCTAATACATACTGATGTATGTGGACCAATGTCAACTCTTGCACATGGAGGCTATAACTACTTCATTACCTTTATCGATGATCACTCACGATTCGGGTATGTGTTCTTAATGAAACATAAATCTGAAGCTTTTGAGAAATTCAAAGAGTTCAGAAGTGAAGTAGAGAAACAACTTGGCAAAAGTATTAAGATACTTCGATCCGATCGGGGTGGTGAATACTTAAGTCAAGAGTTTCAAGATTATCTTAGGGACAATGGGATATTGTCTCAATGGACTCCGCCATATACACCATAGCATAATGGTGTATCTGAGAGGCGTAACCGAACCTTGATGGACATGGTTAGATCTATGATGAATCATGCAACTCTTCGAAAATCCTTTTGGGGCTATGCGCTTAAGACAGCTGTTTACTTGCTAAACAGAGTCCCGACCAAGGTAGTCTCTACTACTCCATATGAGACATGGAATAGTAAGAAACCTCATTTAACTCACCTTAAGATATGGGGTTGTCCTGCTTATGTAAAGCAGACTGTATCAAACAAATTGGATGCTAAGTCTGATAAATGTCTATTTATTGGATACCCTAAGGAAACAAAGGGTTACCAATTCTATTTTCCCTTGGAACAAAAGGTGTTTGTTTCAAGGCATGCTGTATTTCTGAAAAAAGAATTTCTTTTACAAGAAAACAGTGGGAGTAGCATTGAACTTGAAGAAGTTCAAGAGACTCCAAAAGACATTACAGAGACACCTAGTCTAGACCCACAACCAATAACTCATAATGATGAGCTATCAGTTAAACCTAAAACAACACCACTTCTTCGTAGGTCTGATAGGACACGCAATATTCCAGAGAGATACGGATTTCTCATAAGTGAATCGAACGACGTGTTACTCATTAACAATGACGAACCTATCAGTTATGAAGATGTTCTGAAAAATTCAGAAAGGGATAAACGACTTGAAGCCAAGAAGTCGGAAATGGATTCCATGTACAAAAATCAAGTATGGGACTTGGTTAACCCACCTGAAGGGATTAAGCCCATAGGGTGCAAGTGGGTTTTCAAAAAGAAAACCGACATAGAAGGTAATGTTGTTACCTTTAAGGCTAGATTAGTGGCAAAAGGATATCGTCAGAAACAAGGAATTGATTATGACGAAACCTATTCGCCAGTAGCTATGCTTAAATCCATTCGGATACTCCTGGCCATAGCAGCTCATTATGATTATGAGATATGGCAAATGGATGCAAGCTTCGACGATCCATATATGGACTAAAGCAAGCATCCAGGAGCTGGAACATCCGTTTTGATGAGACAATCAAAGAGTTTGATTTCTCACAAAATCCTAACAAGCCTTGTGTGTATAAGAAGGTTAGTGGGAGTGCAGTCGTATTCCTAATACTATATGTCGATGACATATTACTTATAGGAAACGATATATCAGTCTTACAGTCGGTTAAAATTTGGTTGTCCAAAACTTTCTCCATGAAAGACCTGGGAGAAGCAACCTATATACTTGGGATTAGAATCTATAGAGATAGATCAAAACGGTTGCTTGGTCTTTCGCAGTCTACATATATAGACCGAGTGCTAGAAAGGTTTAGCATGTCGGAATCCAAGAAAGGTTACCTTCCCATCAGGCATGGGATCAACCTTTCAAAGTCTATGTGTCCGCGCACAGAAGACGAGAGGATTTGCATGAATAAGATTCCTTATGCATCCGCGATAGGATCTATCATGTATGCTATGTTATGTACTAGGCCCGATGTATCGTATGCTCTGAGCGTCACAAGCAGATACCAGTCTGATCCAGGAATGGATCATTGGGCGGCTGTCAAGACAATCCTCAAGTACTTAAGAAGAACTAAGGATGTGTTCCTAATATATGGAGAAGGAGATATGGTAATACGTGGGTATACAGATGCTAGTTTCCAGACAGATAAGGATGACTCCAAATCTTATTCTGGATACGTATTTATTTTGAATGAAGGTGCAATAAGTTGGAAGAGTTCCATCCAAGACACCGTAGCGGATTCTACCACGGAAGAGGAATATATTGCAGCTTCGGAAGCAGTAAAGGAAGCAGTTTGGATCAAGAAGTTTGTCTCAGAACTTGGTGTGGTTCCAACCATTGATGAAGCAATATCGGTTTATTGCGACAACAATGGAGCTATTGCACAAGCAAAGGAACCAAGGTCTCATCAACGATCCAATCATGTGCTTCACCGCTATCATCTGATCAGAGAGATTATAAGTAGGAATGATATACAAATTGAGAAAATTCCCACTGAAAGGAATTTAGCGGATCCTTTAACTAAGGTCTTGCCTCAAAGCAAGTTTGAGGGTCATGTTAGAGCCTGTGGTATTGGATACCGTAGCGATTGGCATTAGGCCAAGTGGGAGTTTGTTAGTGATATGAGAGAAGTGTCCTAAGGCAATCGCCTTATGATTGTAATCATTTATTTTAATAAATGAATATTCACTATTTGAGTATACATGTTTATGTATTTGATTGAGATCTGAAACTCATTTACTGAATGTCCGCAATACAATTCACAGCATGAGAGAATTTGTGATGAATTCACAACTAGTGATTATCTCTACATGTGCAATTGTGAAGTATTGAAATTGTCCCTAGTCGATGAATTGATAAATTCGGTCACTATCAATTCTGTTGAGACTAGCATGGGTTATTCTCTAATCAGCTGATTCTCATTGGCTGGTGACATTGGGATGTCCGGAGATAAACATGAATGCTAGTTAAGGGAACTAGTTCATTGGATTGACTGGCTGTAGAACTTCATATGGTAGTCTATATATAGATATGTCAATGAAGTTCTTACTGCAGCTTAAGTGTGATGTTCCTTTGACTTGCGGTGTTCAAGTCATCTTGGTCATGGAGACTTATACTTTGACATCTTAAGCAAGCATCACCAAGGAGGTGTGGACCCAGGATGATTGGGTATAAGCCGAAGTGCCCGAAGATGTTTGAACAACCTACAAAGGATTCACCACTCCTTGCAAGGAGATGTATGTTGGTGCAGGAAGCACCATATCGAACCTTGTTTTGATATTGGCAAAGGATTCAATGTTAAGTTTATTGGTGATCTAACAATGTTACTCAAGTGTGCAGGAAAAGTCCTAGCGAAGGGCTGCTAGGCATTTGGCGAAGGGCTGCCAGGAAACAAAGTCCTAGCGAAGGGCTGCTAGGCACCTGGCGAAGGACTGCCAAGAAACAAAGTCCTAGCGAAGGGCTGCTAGCCACCTGGCGAAGGGCTGCCAGGAAACAAAGCCCTAGCGAAGGACTGCTAGGCACTAGGCGAAGGACAGCTTGGGACTGAAGACCTGGCGAAGGAATGCTAGGCACCGGGCGAAGGACAGCTTGGTATCCAAGACCTGGCAAAGGACCGCTAGGAAAAAGTCCAACCAGAGGAGCGGTTGGCATCAGGTACATTCTCCCGAGAGGAGTAGATGAGGACGCGTTCCCCGTCGAGGGAATAGTAGGCGTCGGTTCGACCTAGGGTTCCATTTTGGAGGCCCAACTCAGAACCAAGATAGCTAAGGCTGTATAAACTAACATCTTATTCTTTTATGGTGTTTTGGACTAACCCTGGATGCAGGACCAAAGGAACGAGTGTCTGCAGCTCAGAGAGCCTCAAAGGAGTAAGGCAGCAGCTGACCAGGGCGCCCGGAGTGTCCCGGGCGCCCCCAAGGTGAACACAAAACACATAAAACAAAGGCAGGCTTCGACAGCTCATCTCCCGGGCGCCCCCGCTGCTCCCGGTCGCCCCCAACGTCCCGGGCGCCCCCTGTGCATGCCATCGAACCAGAAGCCAGCGAAGCCAAGGGATAAGCTCTGACCCGGTCAACCCGGGCCCCCCCAGCGTCCCGGGCGCCCTGGTCAAGATCTAATCCCGAGTTTGAAGGGATTAGACGCTGACCGAGCTAAAGGTGGATCGGCCGACACGTGGGGAGGGGGGGCGCCCCCGACGTTCCGAGTGCCCCAAGGCGCTATAAAAGGACCCTCGAACCAAGGCTTCAGGACAACGAATTCTTTCAACGCTTCTACGCTCTTCGGCTTCCGCGCTCTGCTCCGGCAACCTCCCGACTCAAGATACAAGCGCCGACGACGTCCTACTACTCCGGAAAAAGTAATCTACATCGGACATCGGTAAAAAGAAGAGCTAAATTTCAGTACTGTACTTGAATTGTAATTCCATTTCTGTAACTGTTTTTTACGCGATTATAGTATTGCCCACAGTAAACGGTCAGCGACCGTGGGCCTTGGAGTAGGAGTCGACCTAGGCTCCGAACCAAGTAAAAATATCTGTGTTTGCGTGTTTTTATTTTTAATCTTCCGCTACGCATTCTCTTTTTAAATCCGAACGCTTTCCGATATTCACCCCCCCTCTATCGGTTCTCTCGATCCAACAATGTATACCCAAGGCCTATCGTCGGATTGTTACTCGAAGCCTCTGGCCAGAGCATGACATGTTCAGAGTATGAATCTCTTAAATACATGAGAGTAATTAGAATCCGTAGGACGAGAAAACGTTACTTGGGCTAGGTATGACGTAGTCAGCCTAGTGGGGACTGACACACATAGACCATGTCCTGAACCAAGTGGGTATAAGATGGTGAAGGGAATGGGGCACGATTCATTATAGCTGCTGAAGGGTTTCAGAATTGTTTCTAAGCTCAACCGTTGATCTTTCGATTAATTGGGGATCATGATGTACTACTAGGTGCCACTCATGATCGTTATATAATTGGTTAATTATAGACGGCCAACATAAATCGAAGGCCTATTTAGTCACACACACTACGAGTAATCCAAGGGATTCAAAACGAGTTGAAAATTGGATTTTCCAATCAAGAGAAATGAAGTTTGGTTGAGTCAAACGATAAGTCGAATCTGAATTTTTTAGAGACGCATCGGAAGCGTAAAATGGCTAAGTCTTTTGAAGACTTAATAAATGAATTAAATGAGTTTAATTCACTGGGGCGTGGCTTGGATTGGCCGACCAAAGAGGGTCTCCACCCTCTTTGCTTGGCCGGCCACAACAAAGGGAGGGAACCAAATTGTTTGGTTCAATTTATAAAATAAATCAAGTGTGGTTTGTTTTATAAAATTATAGATGATATAAATTTTTTATATAAACCAAGGTTTGGTTTATTTTTCATGAAATTAAAATGAACCATGGATTGGTTTATTTTATTTTATAAAATCAATCATGGATTGATTTACCATGATAAAGAAATTTATATAAAGAAATTTATATAAAATTTATTTTTCATGGAAATTAAAATGAACCATGGATTGGTTTATTTTATTTTATAAAATCAATCATGGATTGATTTACCATGATAATGAAATTTATATAAAGAAATTTATATGATAAATTTCTTATGAAAATTTATTCCATAAGAAAAAAGAGACTTAGTTGATTTTTATCATGAATTAAAATATGATTTTAACCATGATATAAAATCAAGACTTGGCATGGTGGAATAAGTCATAGAAAATTTATATGATAAATTTCTTATGAAAATTTATTCCATAAGAAAAAAGAGACTTGGCGGTTGAGAGCCACTATATAAAGGACCCAAGGCAAGGCTTGGAATTGATTCGAAATAATCCAAGTATTCTTGCTTGGGCTCTCTCCCTCTCCTCGCATCTTTCTCTTCGCCGGCCTCTCCCTTCTTCTCCCTTCTTCTTGCCGTGAGCACAAGGAGAAGCACCGAGGCGACGAAGTTCTTCCGTTGAGACGATCTTCCTCTCCAGCCATCATCACCTTGGGATTGGGCGTAAGTCATCTTCCTCCTCCTCGCCGGAATTGTGATTCCGGCCAACCTTGGTGGTGAGTTTTTCCGATATGATTACTTCTCTCTTGGTTTCTTGTCACGTTCTCGGAGAATCTAGTAGTTCTTGAGAACACGAAACTCGTGGCTTTGCGAAGTCATCCCGAAGACACTCGGCGTGGACGCGAATAGAGGCGGAGCTTCCAAGGGACGCTTACGGTTGGATCTTGTCCCTTTCTTCGAGTTACGAGAGGTAACAAGTAAATTAGTTTACGTTTCTGCAAAATTTTAAATATATGATCATGTCTACACAACATAAGGTTGCATGCTTAGATGTGTGGTTAAATAATTTGAGAAATTATTTATGCTAAACCTTCCGCTGCACGTAATTAATTTTAAAATTATGAACCCGCATCCATGTCAACATCCACCCGGTCCTAACAGTGGTATCAGAGCCGGTTAGTGTTCGACATAATCATATAATTGTTTTGCGGAAAACTTTGTCATCATCTCAATTTTGGAAAATTTTCCAATAATGGTAAATTTCGATTTAGGAATTTCAAAGTTTGGAAATTCTCATGAAATTTCGTAAATTTTTGAAATATCCCTGTTTCTGAAATTTTATGATAATTGTGAAAGCTTTCCATTTTTTGGAAACTTTTCAATTTTAGAAATTTCCTATTTTGGAAATTTTTCAATTTTGGAAATACGTAGGTTTTCTTTGTACCAGAAACTTACAATTATTCTAAAAACCTTTTAATTTTGGAAACTTTCCATTTATGGAAAGCTCGCAATTTTGGGCACTTTCTTTCAAAAAAGTCTAGACAAATTTATGGAAACATTAATTGACAAATAAATTCAAATTAGTTTTAAATTATTAACAAAATTCTTTACTTTAGGGTGTGCCTCGGGGAGCCACCCAAATTAAAGTTAGTTGTTATAATTTAAATTCCTATTTTGTTTATGAATTGTTAAAAATTGATTTGGGTAGGCCTCGGGGAGCCATCCAAATTATATTATTAACAAGTTTTTTAATTGTCATGTTTAATTTTTTTATGCCTCGGGGAGCAGGCCAAATTAGATTTACAATAAATTTCTTTTCTTTGGGGAGTGCCTCGGGGAGCCACCCAATGTAAATAATTTATTATAATTAATTATCCATAAATAAAATATGTAATCAAATCTTGGAAATTTTGAGGTGATTCTCAAACGATAATTTCCTTATTTGATTTATAAGATGATGCTCTTACATATTGTTGTCTCCAAAGTTAATTAGGAAAATTGTTTCCTATAGAGTTTATTTCCTTAAATAAGATTTTCATGAAAATAATATGTGGTTGAATTAAGAGAATCTGTCTCTTAATTTAATAAGATTTGATTTAGAGAAATCAAAGTCTTAAACATATTATTTCCGAAATTGATTATGACAATTTAGGAAATTGTTTCCCAAAATAATTCCTTGAATAAAGTGTGAAATTAGAATTAGGAAATCCGGTTCGTAATTCAATTAATGAGACTTGATAAATTAAGTCACATACATACTTTATTAAGGAAATCATTATATGTCATGAATGTGCTTAAAAGGAAAAGGATGGGACCCAAAACCCCTTACAAAATATTAAGGCCAACACCTTCCATTAATATGGTTAGAACCGGAGTTTTGTTTCTCGTTTGGGTTGATGGACACATCCATGCCCGACTTGAACCTCGACATGTTCAAACCATGGAATTAGTTTATGATTAATATAGTTGAAGTCAGAGGTCAATCCTTAGTTTTGGTTGTTGGACACATCCAAGCCTGACTAAACAGTTGAATGAGCTCCAATCATATTAAAACTATTTCTTGATTAAAGGGTCAGCCATAAGCTTGGAGCATCGATTTGTTGTGCCACAGCCAAGGTCGATGTAAAGAGAGGTACAGTTGGGTGCTATGTATATTGTTGCATACTTGTTAATGAGTTAACAACCTAATGATTTATGCAAATATTCAATTAGTTGATAGCATAATGTGATAGTTACATATATGTAATATGTAATCGGTATAATTACCTACCTTCATAGCTAAGAATAACTTGATGGCCCCAGCCATGGTTGTTCTTATCTATGGTTGGATATCAACCTATTTGGAGATGTTCCTACGATCTCCCGAATTGATAAAAAGGGTTATTCAATTCGAAAAATAAATAGGATTTAATGAATGTATATTGATGCATTCTTTATCATTCTTATCACATAAACTTAATTTGTATTTCTAGGATAATCACCTGATCATGTCTTCTTTGAATTTGCGTTCCATTTTGGACACCAATAAGCTGACTGGGCCAAACTTCATGGACTGGCTTAGAAACCTGAGGATAGTCCTCAAGGCAGAAAAGCTTGCTTATGTCCTTGAAGAACAACTTCCCAACCGTCCTCCTGAAGATGCAACTCCACACCAGTTTCCTAAGTTGCTCAACCTGCTGAAGACTGTAGAGCCTTCTGTAAAGTAGGATCAGAAGACGATACTGTTAGTTGGTTCCTCAAAGAAAGGTTCTAAGAGGAAGCCCAAAGAACAAAATAAGGGAAGGAAGAAAAAGGCCAAAAAGACTAAAAAGGCACCAAACGACACTTGCCATCACTGTGGCAAGGAGGGCCACTGGCAAAGAAACTGCAAGGTTTATCTTGAGTCCTTGAAGAGGAAGGCATCCGATGCCCCATCCTCTTCAGGTATCTTCGTTATTGAATGTCACTCTATTTCCTCGTACACCTCGGTACTGGATACTGGGTGTAGCTCACATATATGTAATGACATAAAGGGGCTAAGGAATAGAAGAAGACTCGTCAAGGGAGAAGCGAATTTGCGAGTTGGAAATGGAGCAAAGATTGTTGTTGTTTCCATCGGAACATATTTGCTAAAGTTCCCTGTTGGACTTGTCTTAGAATTGGATAATTGTTATTTTGTTCCTTTGTTAATAAAGAACATTATATCTATTTCATGCTTGAATGAAAAGGGTTATCATTTAACTTTTAGTAACAATTGTTGTTACATAACTTTAAATGGTGTTCTTTATGGGACGGGAACTTTATACAATGGTATCTATACGTTAGATTTATCCGGTGACGTTTTCAATATCGAAGTTAGCAACAAACGTGCAACGACCCGGAAAATTCTCTTAATATTTTCTGAAAATATTGAGCATGTTTAGATAATTTTCTGAGGAACCTAGTGGTATTAATAGGAACTTTGGCCTAGAAAATCCATGTTTTCTCATTTAAATTGAGAAAACTAAGTATTAATGGGCCTTATGTGAGCTTTTTGGTACCCTAATTATAGGTGGATTTAGGTAATAATTAGTATAAATATAAATAGGATTTAATTAGGCATATTAGCATGATTACGGGTAAGTCTTAGCCTAATTTTCCTAGTTTAATGGAGAAATTAGGTACTAATGAGCTTTAAATGGGCTCCAAAAATGGGTATTAATTAGGTAAAATTAATATAAATATAAAAGAATTTTATTTAGGAATATTAGCACAATTATGGGTGATTTTAGGGGGATTTTCGGAATTTAGGAAAAATAAAAATAATAAAATAAATGAAATAAAAATAAAATAAAAATAAAGGTGCATGAGCAAAGGATTGAACCTTGGACCTCTTATACAACCATGTATGCACTAACCAACTCACCTAGCAAGGTATTGTTAGGAGGGAATGAAGTGGATATGGGTTAAGGCATAGAAGAAGATGAAGGGTCATGGAGAGACTCTTCATTTGCCTCCTTAATGGATGATAAATAGGGGGTTTGGGAGTTACCTCTTCTTCCCATTTCCTTGCATTTTCGAAACTCGTCCTCCCCTCATCCTAGCCGAATACCCAAGGAAGGGTTTCCCCTTGGAAAAGCTCCACAAGAGGTCTTATCTCCAAGATCTAAGGGTTTTTCCCAAGGATACAAGGACAAGGAGGCAAGGATCCAAAGATTTTGCAATCTTCTTCCCTTTCAAGGTTCGAAAAATCAAGAAACCCAAGGTAAGACTCCCTCACCTGTCGTATAATAGTTTCTTATGATTTCGACAATTTTTAGCATGATATATTGGGAGTTTTGGATGTGATGTTGAAAAGAAGAAAAAACCCAAGAACCCAAGGTCAAGGGTTTCGGCCACAATGTTTTAGGGGTCTATAATTATGCCAAAAATCTTTATAATGTTGTTTAATATTCCCTTATGATTTTTAGAGGTAAAATGTAATTTTTGGGAATTTTTGGGGTACCCTAAGTACCCTTATGTTGAAAGAGACAAAACCAAGTACCCTAGAGACCCTATGGGTTTCGGCCACTAAGATTTAGGGTTATTAATGGTGCTAAAAATATTTATAATGATGTTTAATGAACTCTTATGATGTCTAGGGATTAAATACAATTTTTGAGAATTTTTGGAGTACCCTAGGATACCCTAGGGTTTCGGCCAACATGAAAGAAACAACATCAATACCCTAGAGACCCTATGGGTTTCGGCCACAAGGTTTTAGGGTCCATAATGATTCTAAAAATCTTTATAATGATATTTAATGTTCCCTGATGATGTTTAGAAATTAAGTATAATTTTTGGGAATTTTTGGAGTACCCTAGGATACCCTAGGGTTTCGGCCAACAACAAGAACCCTTGTGTAGGGTTGGGTTTAAAACCTCAAGTGTATGTTTTATGTTCTATCATGATATTAAGGAGATGGAGGGTGTTTATGTGAATGTTCCACATGTCCTAGAGACCCCATGGGTTTCGGCCAAGTACCCTAAAGGGGGGAAAAGTTAGGACTTATTCCAAGTAAGGGTCCCAATGGCCCTATGGTAAGGTATGATTGGTGTTTAAGCAATGGTATTGGGGTTTAATGGAATTTTTCCCATACCCCCATGGCCTTGAAGTTTCGACCAAGAATAGAATTAGGGCTAAAGGATTAGGGTTGGCCTTAAGTATGGGATCAAAGGGTCCTTAAGTAAAATGGAAGAGTTTCATGCTAACCAAACCATTAGTTATATGTCAAGATTTATATGATTAGGTCATGAATGTTTAAGACATGTGCCATGTTTATGAATGATATGTAGGTATGCCATGTTTATGAATGATATGTATGAATGCCATGTCTTATGAATGATAGGTATGTATGCCATGATTTATGAATGATATGTATGAATGTCATGTCTTATGAATGATATGTATGAATGCCATGACTTATGAATGATATGTATGTATGCCATGTTTATGAATAATGTGTACCTATGCCATGTTATGAATGAAAGATGATGCTTATGTCTTTAAGGCATAAATATGCTAAACGGCACGGTCGATGGTTGACGGTACGACGGTCGTGAGGACCGGTAAATGGGCCGGTAGACGGGCCGAGCCGTAACAAGTTATGTTATGTTAAAGATGCCATGAATGTCTTATGAATGATGAAGCATGTAAAGTATTTTACTTTATGGATGGGCTTGTACCGGACCGAAGTATGGGTCCAAGGGATGGGCACCTTAAGAACGCCCCGGTTCTGGACTACCGACTATGCTGTCCACGGTTCTGGCACTACCGTAGCTGTGCAACAGGGATGGGCACCTTAAGAACTCCTCGGTTCGGGGACTACCGACTATGCTTTCCTTACCCTAGTAGGTCGAGGCTAGCTACCTCGTATTTACTTAGGGATGCGCGCTTATGATGTATGTATGTGGTACAAGCCAGGGCCCAATGATATGATGAATATGTTTAAGCATTAAAAGTATGTTTTAAAAGGTTAAGCATCCTTATATATATGCAATTGCCACATGCATCCATCCATGTTATGCATTATAATTATTATAAGAATATTATGCAAAGTAAGTGTATGCAAAGTAAGTTTATGCAAGGTATGTTTATGCAAATGATTTTGTTTATGTTCATGTTAATATATGATGACATGATTTAATTATGTTCATTCTAGTTTAGAATGCCATGATTTAATTATGTTCATGCTAGTTTAGAATGTCATGATTTAATTATGTTCATGCTAGTTTAGAATGCCATGATTTATCTATGTTCATGTTAGTTTAGGATGCCATGATTTATTTATGTTCATGCTAGTTTAGAATGCCATGATTTTATTTATGTTCATGTTAGTTTAGGATGCCATGATTTAATTATGTTATGCTAAGTTAGAATGCCATGATTGGATTTATGTTCATGCTAGTTTAGAATGCCATGATTTAATTATGTTTATGTTAAGTTAGAATGCCATGATTTTAATGATGTCCATACCAATTTATGATGTCATGTTTTAACTATGTTATACTGAGATAGGACGCCATGATTTTATTTAGGTTCGTGCTAAGAATGTTTATGAAGTTATGTTTGTTATGTCTATGTCTATGCCAAGCACTATGCCATGCTATGAATGTTACGATGTTTATGTCTACGCCAAGTATTGTGCCATGCCATGAAGGTTTATGGTTATGTTTATGCTATGCTATGAAGATGATTATGTTATGTTTATGCCATGACGAATGTATGCTAAGTGATGAAAAGGCTTATGTTCTAAGTAAAGCACTAAGTATGTAATGGCTTATGTGCTCATGAATGAATGATGAATGGTTTTAGTGAGTAGGAAAGAGTCTTACTAAGCCTGTGTGCTTATAGTCTTATCTCCTTATACCGCAGATCACGCAAGGGGACAGTAAGGAAGCAGCAGGAGGGCATCAAAGAATGTGTATGATAGTGACTTGGCCAAGGAGCAATATGGTTGCTCGTCTCATGATAGAACTTTATCTTTACTGTTATGTGTTTGAGCATGACTCTTTGACATGATACTAAGTATGACATGATGCTACGAATGACATGATGCTAAGTATGATATGATGCTAAGTATAAAGTTACTACGCTAAGTTCCCATGTTATGGTGCTAGAAATGGTAGTAAGTGCATGTAGGAGTAAGTTAAAGGTTTTCGCTGCATTATGATGTCTACATGCCCTAAGTATGTTAACGTAACGCGGCTTTAGGAGAAAAAAAAAAGCGGGCGTTACAAAACGTGCTCGAATGGATAATCAAATAGACTCCTATATGTGGCATTGTCGTCTTGGCCATATAAGTAAGAAACGCATGACCAAATTCCACCGATGTGGAATTCTGGAATCATTTGAACCCGGTTCATTTGATACATGTGAATCATGCTTAAAAGGCAAGATGACCAAATTATCCTTTTCCGAAAAAGGTAAACCAGTGGGAGAATTGCTTGGTCTAATACATACTGATGTATGTGGACCAATGTCAACTCTTGCACAAGGAGGCTATAGCTACTTCATTACCTTTATCGATGATCACTCACGATTCGGGTATGTGTTCTTAGTGAAATATAAATCTGAAGCTTTTGAGATATTCAAAGAGTTCAGAAGTGATGTAGAGAAACACCTTGGCAAAAGTATTAAGATACTTCGATCCGATCGGGGTGGTGAATACTTAAGTCAAGAGTTTCAAGATTATCTTAGGGACAATGGGATATTGTCTCAATGGACTCCGCCATATACACCACATCATAATGGTGTATCTGAGAGGCGTAACCGAACCTTGATGGACATGGTTAGATCTTTGATGAATCATGCAACTCTTCGAAAATCCTTTTGGGGCTATGCGCTTAAGACAGCTGTTTACTTGCTAAACAGAGTTCCGACCAAGGTAGTCTCTACTACTCCATATGAGACATGGAATAGTAAGAAACCTCATTTAACTCACCTTAAGATATGGGGTTATCCTGCTTATGTAAAGCGGACTGTATCAAACAAATTGGATGCTAAGTCTGATAAATGTCTATTTATTGGATACCATAAGGAAACAAAGGGTTACCAATTCTATCATCCCTGAAACAAAAGGTGTTTGTTTCAAGGTATGCTGTATTTCTGGAAAAAGAATTTCTTTTACAAGAAAACAATGGGAGTAGCATTGAACTTGAAGAAGTTCAAGAGACTCCAATAGACATTACAGAGACACCTAGTCTAGACCTACAACCAATAACTCATAATGATGAGCTATCAGTTAAACCTAAAACAACACCACTTCTTCGTAGGTCTGATAGGACACACAACATTCCAGAGAGATACGGATTTCTCATAAGTGAATTGAACGGCGTGTTACTTATTAACAATGACGAACCTATCAGTTATGAAGATGTTCTGAAAAATTCAGAAAGGGATAAATGGCTTGAAGCCAAGAAGTCGGAAATGGATTCCATGTACAAAAATCAAGTATGGGACTTGGTTAACCCACCTGAAGGGATTAAGCCCATAAGGTGCAAGTGGGTTTTCAAAAAGAAAACCGACATGGAAGGTAATGTTGTTACCTTTAAGGCTAGATTAGTGTCAAAAGGATATCGTCAGAAACAAGGAATTGATTATGACGAAACCTATTCGCCAGTAGCTATGCTTAAATCCATTCGGATACTCTTGGCCATAGCAGCTCATTATGATTATGAGATATGGCAAATGGATGTGAAAACAGCTTTCCTTAATGGAAACCTGCTTGAGGATGTATACATGATACAACCTGAAGGTTTCACATCGGTTGATAAAACCAAAGTATGCAAGCTTCGACGATCCATATATGGACTAAAGCAAGCATCCAGGAGCTGGAACATCCGTTTTGATGAGACAATCAAAGAGTTTGATTTCTCACAAAATCCTGACAAGCCTTGTGTGTATAAGATGGTTAGTGGGAGTGCAGTCGTATTCCTAATGCTATATGTCGATGACATATTACTTATAGGAAATGATATATCAGTCTTACAGTCGGTTAAAATTTGGTTGTCCAAAACTTTCTCCATGAAAGACCTGGGAGAAGCAACATATATACTTGGGATTAGAATCTATAGAGATAGATCAAAACGGTTGCTTGGTCTTTCGCAATCTACATATATAGACCGAGTGATAGAAAGGTTTAGCATGTCAGAATCCAAGAAAGGTTACCTTCCCATCAGGCATGGGATCAACCTTTCAACGTCTATGTGTCCGCGCACAGAAGACGAGAGGATTTGCATGAATAAGATTCCTTATGCATCCGCGATAGGATCTATCATGTATGCTATGTTATGTACTAGGCCCGATGTATCGTATGCTCTGAGCGTCACAAGCAGATACCAGTCTGATCTAGGAATGGATCATTGGGCGGCTGTCAAGACAATCTCAAGTACTTAAGAAGAACTAAGGATGTGTTCCTAATATATGGAGAAGGAGATATGGTAATACGTGGGTATACAGATGCCAGTTTCAGACAGATAAGGAAGACTCCAAATCTCATTCTGGATACGTATTTATTTTGAATGAAGGCGCAATAAGTTGGAAGAGTTCCAACCTAGACACCATAGCGGATTCTACCACGGAAGCGGAATATATTGCAGCTTCGGAAGCAGTAAAGGAAGCAGTTTGGATCAAGAAGTTTGTCTCAGAACTTGGTTTGGTTCCAACCATTGATGAAGCAATACCGATTTATTGTGACAACAATGGAGCTATTGCACAAGCAAAGGAACCAAGGTCTCATCAGCGATCCAATCATGTGCTTCGCCGCTATCATCTGATCAGAGAGATTATAAGTAGGAATGATATACAAATTGAGAAAATTCCCACTGAAAGGAATTTAGTGGATCCTTTAACTAAGGCCTTGCCTTAAAGCAAGTTTGAGGGTCATGTTAGAGCCTGTGGAATTGGATATCGTAGCGATTGGCATTAGGCCATGTGGGAGTTTGTTAGTGATATGAGAGAAGTGTCCTAAGGCAATCGTCTTATGATTGTAATCATTTATTTTAATAAATGAATATTCACTATTTGAGTATACATGATTATGTATTTGATTGTGATCTTAAACTCATTTACTAAATGTCCACAATACAATTCACAGCATGAGAGAATTTGTGATGAATTCACAACTAGTGATTATCTCTACATGTGCAATTGTGAAGTATTGAAATTGTCCCTAGTCGATGAATTGATAAATACGGACACTACCAATTCTGTTGAGACTAGCATGGGTTATTCTCTAATCAGCTGATTCTCACTGGCTGGTGACATTGGGATGTCCGGAGATAAACATGAATGCTAGTTTAGGGAACTAGTTCATTGGAGTGACTGGCTGTAAAACTTCATATGGTAGTCTATATATAGATATGTCAATGAAGTTCTTACTGCAGCTTAAGTGCGATGTTCCTTTGACTTGCAGTATTCAAGTTATCTTGGTCATGGAGACTTATACTTTGACATCTTAAGCAAGCATCTGCAAGGAGGTGTGGACATAGGATGATTGGGTATAAGCCGAAGTGCCCGAAGATGTTTGAACAGCCTACAAAGGATTCACCACTCCTTGCGAGGAGATGTATACCCAAGGCCTATCGTCGGATTGTTACTCGAAGCCTCTGGCCAGAGCATGACATGTTCAGAGTATGAATCTCTTAAATACATGAGAGTAATTAGAATCCATAGGATGAGAAAACGTTAGTTGGGCTAGGTGTGACGTAGTCAGCCTAGTGGGGACTGACACACAGAGACCATGTCCTGAACCAAGTGGGTATAAGATGGTGAAGGGAATGGGGCACGATTCGTTATAGCTGCTGAAGGGTTTCAGAATTGTTTCTGAGGTCAACCGTTGATCTTTCGATTAATTGGGGATCATGATGTACTACTAGGTGCCACTCATGATCGTTCTATAATTGGTTAATTATAGACGGCCAACATAAATCGAAAGCCTATTTAGTCACACGCACTACGAGTAATCCGAGGGATTTAAAACGAGTTGAAAATTGGATTTTCCAATCAAGAGAAATGAAGTTTGTTGAGTCAAACGATAAGTCGAATCTGAATTTTTCAGGACGCATCGGAAGCGTAAAATGGCTAAGTCTTTTGAAGACTTAATAAATGAATTAAATGAGTTTAATTCATTGGGGCGTGGCTTGGATTGGCCGACCAAAGAGGGTCTCCACCCTCATTGCTTGGCCGGTGATAAGTACCATTTTATTGATTATTTTAGTTGCTAAAATCCATGTTTGACACATGTTTTTCTTGCTTAATTGTGAAATTACCCTAGGTTTTAGAACTTATCTTTATTTTGGACTTAATTGTAAATCTTTACATATTTAGATTATTTGGCCACTAAATTTTTGATCTATATTTGTAGGCATGAAAGGATCATGGACCTAGGTCATACTGGGTCAAACTTGAGTCGGAAGTGGACCCGGATCGAGTTATCAAGCTACGGATTAATCTGGGCGTCTGATTCAAAGTGGCTACATCTGAGCCATCCAGGACCATCTGAAGCAATCCAAGCTAGGGTTAGGGCTGATCAAGCACTCTGATCAAGATCTGAAGGTTTCATCCCAATCAGAGCTCATTCAACCGTTGGATCAAGTTCAGAGGGCTCTAGACTGTCCATTCAAAGATTAGGTTGATCTGGACCATCCGTTGCAAATCTGGAGGATCCAAGCTACCACGAGGCAGATCCTGACCCTTGATCATCATCATCAAAGTTTGGATTAAATCAGAGCAAGATCAGCCGTTGGATTTCCTCAAATTAATCTGGGCCGTCCATTATTAAGTACTTAATCAAATTTTTCCACAGCTTTCTCCTCATCGCGTCTTAGACGCAACAATGTCTACCTTCGTTTGTTCTTCGAGTTCTTCAAGTTTTTCAATCATTCGAAGGCGTGATCACTCAATTCCTGATTTAGAGCAAGTGCTAGGTCATTGGGAAGAGGTCTTAGTGAAGTTTTCAACTCTCTACTGCCCATGAACAGAGCTAAGAGAGGTCTCCTTAGCTCTGCTATTTGAAGTCTGTGATTTCAGTTGTGCATCCAATTCCATCCACCGGAGCCATCTGGAGGGGTTCCCTAGATTGCTCCGACCATCCACAAATCACAACTGCGCTTGGACGCAGCTGAAGTGAAGGATTCGAATGGGGAATTTAGATTTGGGCAGAGTTGAGCTCGGATTGAGTCGCAGAGACAATTTTCCAATGGTTTGCTGAGCTTACGGGTCCGAGGCTCACCCTTGCGTGACGAACAAGGAGTACCTGAGCTAAAGAAGGGATTGAGGAGTAGTTTCTTAGTGAATTTTCTATTTTAGCAGTAGCTTTAATTTCTGCCACAAGTTCATTTCTGAAATTTAGTGTTAGCTGTCTAATTCTCAATTCCGAATTGTTTCTGTTTAAATTGGTGTTCCAATTCTTCAAGTTAAGTAGTTCGATAGCTTGTTTAGTTAACTGCTCACTTAATTTCAGTTTACTTTTGGCTTAAATCCTTGCGTATCAAGTTGATAGTTCGTATCAGCCCTGTTTTGAAATTTCAGCTTGGTTTCTGAGTTTTTCCAGTTTAGTTCCAATTCGATTAGTGTTTAGTTTATTCCCTGCAATTAGAGATCACATTTAGTGTGTGAATTTAGTTGATCTAAGTTTGTTTCATATTTAGATTCGTTTCTGAATTTCCTTTTGTTCAGCTTAGTATTTCTGCAGTTTTAGCTTGCGTATCAAGTTGGGATCTGTAATTTTCAGTTTTGTGTTCTGAATTTGAGTCAAATTGCATTAGTTCTTCTTGTAACGCCCGCCCTTATATCTACTCTCGTGGCGGGGTTACATACAATCAATCAATCATATAATTATTTTAACATAAAACTAAGTACAAGGACTAAGTACTGAGCATGCTTGTCTAAAACCATCAAGTGATATTTACAAGTACTAAGCATACTAGTCAGTACACGCCAATCAAATATCATGCTTGGATCATTAGAACATGGTAGGTGCATAGTAAGTTTAGTAGCACATAAATCATGATAGTGAGGTTATACATTTCATTGCATAATATTAGTTCATCAAATTGAGTCTAAAGGAAGTCTAGAACATCATGTGAAATATTTAATTAAGAGTTATTCTATAATATGATAGGTTCACGAGTAGTTCAACTCACAACATGATCAAACCTAATCAAGTATAAGAGTAATCACTAACATTCATTATCAAGGAGACATAAACAAAAGCATAATAAAGTAGATATAGAAGTCTTTCTTTCCCGAGCCACCACCCCACACATCTTCAGCCCTCCTACCTCTTCCTTTAGTTTAAGTGTTCCTTACCCTTATCTGCAGCATAAGACAACACATAAACTAGTAAGCACAAATGCTTAGTAAGGATCCTGTCCTACTCGCAAAATCCATACGAAGGAATACAACATGCACACATAATAAATCATAAGCATGAGTTCATCACAGCATACTAAACATCAAAGTTTCTAAGCATGTAGTATATAGTATCTTAAGCATACCCATCACATATAATAAAAGTTTTCAAAACAATTCCATAAAGGTATTACTTAAAAATACATCAACATCATATAGGGCCCAGTTGTGTACCACATAATGCGCGTTCCCTAATGAGTTGGGGTAGCGAGCCACCAATCTCATTAGAGCAGGACCCTTCTGTCCTACCGGAGCCATGACCTTAAGTTAACATGCACACCGGATTTGTTTAACGACCCCCTTCCGAGTCGGGTACTACAACTTACAAAGTAAAATACTTATCATGTCTTTACATATATGCTAAGGAGTACTCCAAATATCACTCTCAAGGGACACACCACTCTTCAAGGGTGCTCATAATCCCATAGGGACACACCACACAACATAAGGGGTGCTCTTGATCCCATACTTAGTGGAGTATCCTTTTAAGCATTTTAACATATACATCACATGCAATCTCATAAGGGTGCCCCATGGGCTATAAGACATGCTCATACATACATCATATTTCAACCACTTAAACATACTTTATATATGACAAGATTGGTCACATAAATCATATTCATGTCATAGGAAGTGGTAGCATGCTTCATGGGTTAATTGAGTTCTTCTTAACCCTAAACCTAAGGTTTGGCCGAAAGTTCCATACTAGGGCAAATCAAGTTTTCCAATCAAGCCTTCCATCTAAACATCACATGCATATACATATCATCTTACTAAACATAAACATATCTCATAGGGTAGTTTAACCTTCACGAACCCTAACTTTAGGGTGTTGGCCGAATGGTGTAGGGTAGGGGGAATTAGGGTTTTTGAAATCAAACATTCACACGAGCATTTACACAAACACCTCACATACATATCATGCCACTTATTAAGCATAGATTACATCATAGGATAATCATGCAACCCTAAACCCTAATCCTTCTAGGGTTGGCCGAAAGTGTAGGGTAGGGAAAAAGTTGGGTTTTTGTAACCAAACATTTATACAAGCACCTTGTCTACACTATCATATAATACACTAAACATAAAATGTATCATAGAGTAATTCAACTCATAAATCCCTAATTTCCATGCCTTAGCTGAAACCCATCCAAACCCTAAACCCTAGTTTTTGTTATCACAATATGAAAGGACACAACATATATGTATACCCTAAGTTCCAAGGGGTCTTCTCATGCATCAAGGAATAACCAAGGTCTCCCCCTTAGGGGTGGCCGAAACCTACACAAGGGCAAAACCCTATGGTTTTGTTCCTAACATCATGAAGGAAACAACATATACATATACCCTAAGTTCCAAGGGGTCTTCTCATACATCAAGGAGTAACCAAGGCCTTCCCCTAAGGGGTGGCCGAAACTTACACAAGGGATTTTCCCTTTTTTCGAAAACAAGAAGAACAAAAGATTCATGCACAACAACTACACTGCAGGCGAGGGGATACTTACATCCTTTCGCTTGAATTTCACCTTCTCTAAATCTTTAGGGTACCCTTGGTTGAAGGAGGGGTGAGTGTTTCCTTCACTAGAACTTCTCTAGAATTCTTGGCCCTAGTAGAGGGCAAGATCCTTGGATGGGATCTTCCTCCTTCCAATTCCCTAGGGTTAGAACCCTAGGGTGTACTTTTCGAAAAATGAAGAAGAAGGAGAGGCTCTAGGTTTCGGTTTTGAAGTGGGGAAGAAGAAGAGAGAAATGCAACTTCTTTTCCCTCTCTTATTTATACTCTTCTCATGAAGAGACATGTCTCTTCACTTCCCTAGCTTTAACAAGCATGTTCCTTATTCTCTCAACAAGAAAACATCCTTGGTGTAATGGTTAAGACATGGTTAGTGCAACTAGGAGGTTCAAGGTTCGATCCTTGCTTCCTCCTTTCTACATCTTCTTTTTATCACATTTTGCACTAATCCATATCAAAGCCCATTAAGCCAAGCCCATCATGACATTTCATAATAATGTTTCATGAATTCTTCATATTTCATATGGAAAAATTTTGGGGTGTTACAATCCCCCATACCTTATAAAATGTTCGTCCCGAACTTAGAACAGTTCCGGATACTTTAATCGAAAAATTGGGGTGTTACACTTCTTTGGTTTTGCGCATTCGTTTCAGTTGTTTAGTTTACCTTGCGTTTGATTTGAAGCTTCATTTCTGCAGTCATCAATTTTACATTTCTGAATTCTATTGCTGCATTCAGCTTCCAATTCTGCCTCCCAAATTTAATTCTGTAATCCTCAGCTTGATTCTGATGAAGTGTATCAGTGAAGGGCTGAGTTGGAGTTCTCTTGCATTCAAAAGTAGTTATTCAGTTCGATTTCTTGCATCTCATTTGCTGCGGCCTTCCATTTCCTGCAATTCTGCAGTTCCAATTCTAAAATTTCTGTAGTTTCTGTTGTGTCAAGTTCTTCAATGTTTCTGTTTTGACCAGTCATTTGGAGTCTGAATCTTTCAATTATCCCTACATTTCCCTGCATTTACAGCTGCTCTTTCCAAGTTTGATAGATAGTTTTCACTGCTGAAATTGTTAGAATTAGTTTTTTTTGGCACAAAAACTCAGTTTTGGCACAAGGATTTCCCCTTACGTGCCAAGCTGTTTTGGGTACTGTTTTGCATCAGTTTTTCCCTTATCTTTTGGTGTATGATAGTGTTTGAAATCAATTGATATCACCTTTAGCATTTCTGAATTTTCCCTGCATTAGTTGCCTTCCAAAACTTGTAGCTAACTTGAGTGAGTTCGGTGCTTGTTAAGTTTCTGAAATTCTATGCTATTCTTTATGTTAAGCTGTTTGTTTCCAAAATTTGCCATCACTGTGTTTATTCATTTGTTTAGCATCAAGATTGCATTTAATATCCATTGAGTTCCCTTTTAATTTCGATTTAGTTCCCTTGGTTGAGCTAGTTTACTTTCGATTGAGTTATCACTTACTATCGTTTGTTTAATTCCTTTGTTTGGTTTTCCTTCATTTTCATTGAGTTTTCCTTTCAGATTGCAACCGAAAACCACATTTTATTTGAAACCCAAAAATATAAACGACACGTAAATACAAGCTCGAATCACACAACATCGACTAGTCCCTAGGGAAAATACGACCTGTGGCCCCTTTACTACGCTTTTATTCTTTGATTGTAAAAAGGGTTTCCAGCATTTTATAAATATCTAAATTTGAGACCCACTTTCGTGACACCTCTTTTGGGTTCTATCAAATATTTGGCGCCGTTGCCGGGGAAGCAACTAGTTGATTTGTTTGATTTTTGCTTGTGCATTTATTTCACATCTTTCTTGATTTATTTTGTGCTTATTGCTATATCTGGTGATCTGATTTTATTTGTTTCATCTTTTTATCTACTTCTACTGCGATTTGTTTTGGTTTTATGACCAGGTCTACAGGTGGTGTTCTTGAAGAATTTGACCCTGAGATTGAGAGGACTTTCAGAGCCAGGAGGAACCAAGGCATTCTTTCAGAGACTACAGATATTCCTCCTATTTAGACTATTCCCACTCATTCAGGCAGTATCATGGCAGACCACCAGAAGACTATGAAGGAGCTCGCAGCACCAGATGCTTCATTTCAGTATTCCAGCATTGTTTATCCAGAGCTGGCTGGAGATTTTGAGCTTAGATCTGGACTCATCCATTTGCTGCCCAAGTTTCAAGGATTATCTGGAGAGGATCCAAATAGACACTTGCACGAATTCCATGTTGTATGCTCTACTATGAAGCCTCAGGGCATTTCTGAAGAAGATATCAAGCTGAGAGCTTTTCTCTTTACACTGATAGAAGCAGCAAAAGATTGGTTTTACTATCTACCCACTGGGCATGTGTCTAGCTGGATCTCTATGAAGAAAGCATTTTTGGAAAAATATTTCCCAGCCTCCAGAACAGCAATAATTAGAAAAAGCATCTGTGGCATTCAGCAAGTGGTGGGTGAGACGCTCTATGATTACTGAGAGAGATTCAATAAATTATGTTCAAGTTGCCCACAGCACCAGATCAGCGAGCAGCTTCTGATTCAGTACTTTTATGAGGGATTGCTGCAGATGGACAGGATTATGATAGATGCTGCAGCTGGAGGAGCCCTAGTGAACAAAATGCCAAATCAAGCTAGGGAACTCATTTCAAACATGGCTGAGAATTCACAACAGTTTGGGAGTAGAGCATTGACCACTAGAGGAGTTAATGAAGTCCAAATGGTTTCGAATGAACAGAAAGAAATGAAGAATGCAATGGTGGAGCTCACATCAGTGATGAAGCAATTGTCTGTTAATAATGCAATTCAAGGTTCAAATCTTTCAGCAACTCCACAAGCTAATCAAGTGATAGGGGTATGCAGAATTTGCTCTAGTCAAGAGCACAACTCAGATTCATGTCCTACCCTCCAACAAGACGAGACAGTAGCTGCATTGGTTAGAGGACAATATCAAGCAAGAAACCACCCTTACTCCTTTACTTATAACCCCGGTTGGAGGGATCATCCAAATCTGAGGTACGGGAACTCTTTCTACCAACAGAACCCTCAGCAACGACAATTCCAGCAAACATCACAGCAGCCCCAACAAACACCGCAAAATCAGTAATTTTTTCAGCCGTCGAACCAGAATTTTCAGCCTATATTTCAGCAAAATTTCCAGCAAACTCAGCAGCCGTTTCAGCCCCAATTTCAGCAATTCCAGCCTCAATTCCAGCCATATCAGCAAGGGCAGCAAGGTTGTCAATCATTTCAAACATTTCCACCTCAAAACCAACCATTTTTCCAGCCTTCACAACCCTATAATCAGAATTTCCAGCCTTACAATCAAGGGTTTCAGCCTATGCAAAATCAGTCCTCACCCCAGAATTTTCTATTTCAAAATCAGAATTTTCAAGGATACAACTCTCAGCAAGGTTTCCAAGCATGTCAGCCCTCTAATCAGCCCTATCAACAGTCAACTCAGCCCTCTTATCAGCCCCAATTCCGACCGCAGCAGGGTAATATTTTTCAGCCTACTACTTCATCGTTTTAGGGACCATCAAAACTCTATGCTAACCAAGGAGGCTATGGAGGATCAAATGGAGGAAATGCTCAGCAACAACAAATGATGGAGATGCTATAACAAGTTTTACAACAACAACAACAACAACAACAAGAAGCTTGGCAACAACAACAACAACAAGTTTTACAACAACACCAACAAAATATTGAGAGGCAAATGGGACAATTGGCTAGTGGGATTAATCAAAGTCAAGCTCAAGGATCAAGTCAACTACCTTCCCAAACTGTTCGTAATCCTAAAGGAAATGTGAGTGCTATTTATTTGAGGAGTGGGAAAGTTACATCATCTCAAAATGGTCCAAGAGCTGAAATTTCAGAAAACCGGACAACACCTTCAATTCCAGCCCAAAATAGCCATGAAACGACTTCAAATTCAGTCGGTTCCACCCCTACCCGTGCCCAACTCCTTCCTCAAGTAATCCTACAAATTTGGTGGAAAACGGAGAAGAAATCAGTGCCGAGACAGATTTTACAGCAGCCACTTCGCATGGGACAGCAGCCCAGAAATCAGCCTCTCCACGTCCGGCCAAAGAAGATGATTTAGGGTTCCCTTACCCTTTCCACAGCGGAAAACACAAGTCAAAAGACAAGTGGAGGAGGAGAAAGCCAAGGAGTACAATGAATTGGTAAAACTTTTCAGTAAAGTAGAGATTAATGTACCTTTGCTGACTATGATAAAACAGGTTCCTAAGTATGCCAAATTTTTGAAAGATCTTTGTGTTCATAAGAAAAAGCTTAAGGAAGATGAGTTGGTCAGCCTGGGAAAAAATGTTTCATCGCGCATCCATGCCATACCTCAGAAATGTGAAGACCCTGGGATGTTTACTGTATCTTGTGAGATAGGGAGCACCACATTCCATGATGCTATGCTTGATTTAGGAGCTTCCATAAATGTGATGCCCAGGTCAGTCTTCCAGATACTTGGCATAGGCCCTTTACAGCCCACTGGTGTGGTGATACAGCTAGCACACAGGAGCCAGACCCACCCAGCAGGTATGATTGAAGATGTTTTGGTGAAGGTAAAAGAGCTAATATTTCCTGCAGATTTTTATATCTTGGATATGGAGGGAGATTATCTTGCACACCGTTCTCCACTTATTTTAGGAAGACCATTTCTGAAGACTGCTAGAACCAAAATTGATGTATATGCTGGTACACTTTCCATGGAGATCGGAGACACGGTGGTTCAGTTTAGCCTTTTTGATGCTATGAAGCATCCGAGAGAGGATCACTCCATTATGAGCATGGATATTCTTGATGAGCTGGAGCAGACAGAGTTAGAGGCTGAGGGATTTCTGGACGATTTTTCTGGAGGAGCTATTTATTCAGAGGAGGCTGAGAGAGTATTTACTGCTAAGACTAAGGATTTTTCAGAAGATTTTTCAGATGTATTTCTAGCTGGAGAGATTTTTCTAGGTGTAGGGGATTGCACAAAGCCCCAAGGATCACCTATTTCTGTTGAGATTCAAAGTGTAGGGGATTGCACAGAGCCCCAAGGATCACCTATTCCAGTTGAGTGCCTACTAGAACTTAAACCTGAGATGGAACCTGTACTTGACCAGGAGGAAGCTATGGATACCTCTATTCTTGTGGAACCTCCAGGTATTTTTCAGCACGATCAGGTAAGTATTTCTTTCATTTTTTTAGAAACATCAATAGAGGTTCCAAATGTTAATTTTATTAGCTGCGATACATCTCTTGATTTGTCATGTGTGGGAAATAATCGTGAAAATTCCATTGAAGTATCCGAAATAGATTTCATTTATTGTGATAAGTTTCTTGATGCATCTTGGGTAGATATTCATTGTGAAAAATTCTTTGAGGTGCCCAAAATTGATTTTATTAGATGTGATGCATTTTTGGATTCACTTTATGTAGAGATTGATGATATTACACTTCTGTCTTGCCCTATATGCATGAGAAAGGTTTTACATGATTTTGCAGGGTCACGAATACTTCTGGAGTGGGTGCTTCATCTGAACAGACTCAAACCTCCTGGAAGGTGTTCCAAAAAGAATAAAGAGGGAGGAGATAATTTTACTTTAATTCGAAACACTCTACCTCTTAAATGGGTCATGTATCTAAATAACCTTCAGCCACCTGAACAGATTGCTGTAAAGTCCAAGTGTGGGGGAGCGATGTACCGTAAAGTTGAACAAATGAAAGAAGCTTTCTCACACACCCAGACTCCTTCACTACCACGATGGAGGCTATTTCTTGACAGACTCCGACCGCCAGAGATAAAAGAGAGTTTGATCTTTCTTTCCTTTTCCTTTATTGCATTTTTTTTTCACTTTTAAAATGAGTTCTTGCTAATAAATGCGTCAGTAGAGTAGAATGAATAGGAGTCATTGTAAATACCATGTTATTTCTTTTGGTCACTTTTTCTTGCATGCCTAGGAATAAATGTATCCCTTTAGGTTATCTCCATAGCATTTTAGAGTCTTTTGAAAATAAATTAAATTTGGTTGTTAAAACTTAAGGTTTGAGCTCATGGATGAATTCTTGGATGCTTGAGTACTACTTGGTTTTAGATTCTTAATTGAGGACTTGAGATGAATTATTTTTGCCCAGTGAGAATTAGCCTTATATTTCTAACACACATATGTTATTGTACTCTAGAACTTGCTTAGGTTTTTTCAAAACCATATTTCAATGATTGGATCACATCTATGGAGGCTAAATCAATTTGTTTCCCTTTTCCATATTATTTTTAGCAATGATCATACTTGATACATACTCTTTTCAATTTTCCTTTCTATTTTCCTACTCTTAACCCCATTTTTTCTATGGATTTGTTTGCTTGGGATGTTTTCTTAATGCTACTTTGCCCAAGACAGATAAAGATTTAAGTGTGGGGGAGTGACTAGTGTTTTGGAGTTGTTTTGTATCAAGGAGGCATTTCATGTAGAAAAAAAAAATTCTGCAATTTCATGTGCCAATCGAAGTGAGCTTGGTATCAAGATCGCATGAGAAGAAGTGGTCAAAGATTGAAAACAATTGATGATTCTTGATCATCATTTGAAGATCCAAGGAAGTGAACCTCAAGTTGAATTCGGCTGGAAAGTTGAAAGGAAAACAGATGGCACAGAAAAAAAAACATAGAAAAGATGTTTGTGCCAAAGAAAAAAAAATCTGCTATTTTGGATAGGAAATGGGTTGGATCAAAAACTGGAAAGTTGGAACTATGGAAATCGAGATCAGCAACACCTTTGTAGAATCCGAATTGAAGTTGTACACATCTGAATCAATGAAGAAAGCTGTGCCAAAAACAGAAGAAAAAAAATATCTTTGTGCAGATTAGTAAATGAAGTGTAGACTGATGGATCTAAGCTGAAATTGAATGGGATTTGCAAAGGTTGCTGAGCAGAATTAAACAAAATCACTCGACAGTTATCAGAGATCATGGAGAGCAATAAAACTGAGAATATAAGCTGAGAAAGCAGTAGAAAAGAGGAGAAATTAGATGGAATGCTAGTGGGACAGATTTTGTATCAATCAAAACTGAATTTGGTTTTCTTAAATCAGCAATGCATTGCTGGGTTTCAATAGAACTGGCAGAATGGCTCTCAGCTGGATTCAACCTCGTGGGGAACAGATTTTAAGAGAAAGCAATTGGATGAATTCAGAACATAAAAAAAAAACTGCGGTGCAAAGGCTGAAATTGAACTTGTTGAGCAGAATTTTTGAGTGGAATGCTTTAAGTGCTCAACTACTCCTAGATGCCAACTGATATGAAGAAATTAGAGTTTTGCAAGATCTGAAATGCTCCATTAGAAGACTTGAGAGCAGAGAGAAAAAAAAATAGAAAAACAGTTTGAAAAAAAAGGGGAAGAAACAAAATGACACAATTGGAGTTTTGGCATTACAATTTTTCTCATCCGAGTCCAAGCTTTATTCCATTTCATTTCTGACTATACAAGAAAGAAAGAAAGAAGAAAAAGAAGAATGAGAAAAGAGAAGCAAGCAAAGTTGGCACGCAAAAGAAAATTGGCACAAAGGGACTAGTGAGGACTTTTCATCAAATTCTTGAAGGGCAACGCCATAGCCTCACTCCCTCACACTCTTTATTTCACTAGAGGACTGAAAAGAGAAAAAAAGTACATTGGAAACATACTTGGGCAACCAAGTCTTCCACTCCATCAATTTGTCTATTTTTCTTAGCTTTTACTCCATTTCTTACCATTTTCCATGTTTTCACTTGTTTTTGTAGATGTGAATCTTAATCATGAATAATGGTGGAGAGTAGACAATAAGCAAGCCTATGGTAGTGCAAGAAGCATGTGTGTTTGAGTGAGTTCCATTTCCATCATCAACTTAGAACTTAAGGAGAGAGCCACCAAAATTTTTCTTGAAAGGCTAGTGAGTTAAATTCACCTCAATGACTCATGAAGGATGAAAAGGCTAAGTTGTTGATTTAAGGATAAGATACTAATCCATAGAGCTTAGATTTATTAGAATTGACGACCCTAGGTAATTTCTTTTCACTTGCTTCTAATTATGCTTAAGACAATCTAGGGGATACATACTTAGTAGTTTCGCGAGACGCTCAAGCTTAAGTGTGGGGGAGTTGATAAGTACTATTTTATTGATTATTTTAGTTGCTAAAATCCATGTTTGACCCATGTTTTTCTTGCTTAATTGTGAAATTACCCTAGGTTTTAGAACTTATCTTTATTTTGGACTTAATTGCAAATCTTTACATATTTGGATTATTTGGCCACTAAATTTTTGATCTATTTTTGTAGGCATGAAAGGATCATGGACCTAGGGAATACTGGGTCAAACTTGAGTCGGAAGTGGACCCGGATCGAGTTATCAAGATGAGGATTAATCTGGGCCGTCCGATTCAAAGCGGCTAGATCTGAGCCATCCGGGACCATCTGAAGTAATCCAAGCTAGGGTTAGGGCAGATCAAGCACTCTGTGTAACGACCCGGCCCATTTGGCGGCCCATTTGGCGGTCCATTCGGCGACCCCTTATCTATCTGTGGGTCGTCGACCGTCGACCGTCGACCGTGCCGTTACGAATACTAGGTCTTCCCACTCCTGGGCGTGGATTTTTGCCTTCCCAGGATTCGAACTCTAGACCCAGGCTTAAATCTAGTTCTTTGTGAATCCTGAATACCAATTGAGCTATAGCTGGGAACGTGAAGAGGACATAAAGCAAAAAATATCCTGAAATGTTTTAAGTTCGAGGACGAACTTCTCAGAAGGGGGGGTGTATTGTAACGCCCCGAATTTTCCTCAAGAAAGATAATGTAAGAAGGGGAACATGCCCAAATTTATAAATAAAAGAATACGAAGTACCTTTATGTAAAAGTACTATTATATTCATAAAATATAATAAAATGAGATTTAATATCATTTTGATATTATGAATGAAATGTGTGAATATGAGCATCCCTAGACAGGCATTGGTTATGTGGGCTTAAGGAAAGAAATAAAATAAAAAGGAAAATGAAGCAGAAAGGGGGGTGCCAAGGATCGAACCTTGAACCTCATGAAGAACCAAACCTTAAGTATGCCCATGTAACCAATTCACCCAGCAGGGGAGTGCTGAGAAAAGGAGAAGGGAAATGCTAGTTAAGGGGAAATTAGGGGAAGAGACTCATGAAGATGAAGAGTCACCAACGGAGAGACGCATGCCTCTTCGTTCGCTATAAAAGAATAGGAGAAGTGACGAAGGGAGTTTTTCGGCAAGGAACGAGACTTTCGATTCCCTTCCACCAAAACTTAGGGTTTCCTTCAGAACCCTAAGAACCCAGTTCTTTGAGAAGTCAGGAAAGAAAGAAGGAAGGAGCAGAACGAGAGGAAGAGCTTTCTTCTCCAAAAGCCGAACACTCCTTGGAACTTAAGCGTAAGAAGTAAGTCTCCTCGCCTGTAACATAATCGTTACGAGTGTTCGTAAATGTTCTGTTCGTAGATGTTCTTACGATTGTTCGTAAATATTCTGTGTTCATGGAAAAGGTTACAATGTTACTGTGCTTTACGATTCAGGCTACACAGACCGATCAGGGAGTACCTGATCGGTCAGAGGGCATCCTGATCGGTCTCCCAGACCGATCAGGCTACACCCTGATCGGTCACCGAGACCGATCAGGCCATGCCCTGATCGGTCTGGAGACCGATCAGGGGAGCGTACAGAACCTTCTGTGTGCCCATCCATGTATACCCTGATCGATCACAGACCGATCAAACTACACCTTGATCGGTCTGGGGACCGATCAGGTGAGTGTACAGGTCGATGAAACTTTCTGTAGTTGCCCTGATCGATCACCAGACCGATCGGGCTACAGATCAGGTGTAAGTACAAGTTATGAACCACAGAAATGAAGAAAGGTTTCTCATGCTATGTATGTTTTACCTCCATGTTGTATGAATGCTATGCTATATATGTTGTATGCTATGGATTCCTTATGAAAGTAGGAAAAGTCATGTTACGGAATCATGCTTATGAATGAATAAACTTTACCTCCATGTTGTATGAATGCCATACTATATATGTTGTATACTATGCATTCCTTATGAAAGTAGGAAAGAGACTTACTAAGTGTATACTTATAGGATGTTTGCTTATGTTACAGATCAACCCAGATCGTACTAAAAGAAGGGAAGCTGCAGGAGGCTTGGATGTGTGTGATGGTGACTTGGCCGTCGATAGATTATCATGAATAAGAAAGCATGTTATAACTTGACTGGTCACTTAGTCGAATATGTTAAGACACGAATATTAAGAAAGATTAATGTTTTATATATCTACTATTCCTTGTGTCATGATGTTTCCGCTGCCATGTACTATAAGTTAGACCAAGTAGGAATAGTAAGGATAGGAAGAAGAATATAAGTAACGCACTACTCTGAAAAAAAAAAAAAAAAAAAAAAAAAAACACGGGCGTTACAGTTTGGTATCAGAGCGGTTACCATCTCACCGCACACACATCAAGCCTGCATCCTGCCGCTTCCAAGTAAGAAATTTCATACTTGCTTATTTTATGATTATGGTTTATGAGTTATGCAAATATGATTCTAGACATGCATGTATGAGTTATGATATATGGAAGCATGATTCTTTCCTTGGTTAACACTAGGAGAATACCTTGCATGTGTTAAGAAGAAATGATTTAAGATAAATATATATGAGTGGAAATGATGGAAGAATACGAAGAAGATCCCGAAGAAATCGGGAACATCGAGGAGGACCCCGACATGATCGAGGAAGACCCCGATATGTGGGAGGAGGACCCCGTGATAGACGAGGAGGATCTGGATATACTGGAAGAAGAACCAGTAGAATCCGTAGAAGATCCTGAAACTCCAGAACCCTGGATGAACGAGAGGGAGACAAATCTTGCCATGATATTCCTTATTATGGGAATAATGTTAGCCCTCTAGTTCGTTAAGTAATATTGTACGATGTACGAACCAATAAAGAAATAAAAAGGGCTTACCTTATAGGATTTGATGAAAAGAAATACCTTGTTAATGGGAACATAGGACAGAACCCTATCAATAATAAAGAATGTTACAATTACATGAATATGAGTATGAAAGAAATAATAGATGATCTAATGCTAGCTATGGTTTACTTCGTGAAGATAACATGGCTAGAAGAAACACCAGAGCTAATGAAACTGCACCCCAGCCTGACCTGACGCACCTAGTCGCAGAGCTCCAGCGACAGGTCACTGAACAACAACAGACCATCAACACTCTGATGGCCCAACAGAGGACTATTACCCCTCCATCACCTAACCCGACGGTGATACCTGTAGCACCACCCGAGCTATACAGAGTATCCGCCAAAGAATAGAGACGGCCCAGAGCCGGCAGAAGAGCTATGCGGATCAGAGGCGTAGACCCTTGGAGTTTGATGTTGGAGATTTAATATTTCTCCGAGTCGCTCCTATGAAAGGAGTAATGCGATTCGGGAAGAAAGGAAAGCTTAGTCCGCGATACATAGGGCCATACAAGATCTTGAACAGAGTGGGCAAGATGGCGTATGAGCTTGAGCTACCCCAGGAAATGTCTGCCGTCCACAACGTTTTTCACGTATCGATGCTTAAGAAATGCATTACTAGTACAGACCAAGTGATTGAGCCGCACACCGTGCCAATCCGGGAGGACCTAAGTTACGAAAGCAAACCTATTCGGATCCTGGATCGAGACATCAAGAGACTAAGGAACAAGGAAGTACCCTTAGTCAAAGTCTTATGGCAAAGTCAGCAATCTGAAGAAATTACCTGGGAACGTGAAGAGGACATAAAGCAAAAAATATCCTGAAATGTTTTAAGTTCGAGGACGAACTTCTCAGAAGGGGGGGTGTATTGTAACGCCCCGAATTTTCCTCAAGAAAGATAATGTAAGAAGGGGAACATGCCCAAATTTATAAATAAAAGAATACGAAGTACCTTTATGTAAAAGTACTATTATATTCATAAAATATAATAAAATGAGATTTAATATCATTTTGATATTATGAATGAAATGTGTGAATATGAGCATCCCTAGACAGGCATTGGTTATGTGGGCTTAAGGAAAGAAATAAAATAAAAAGGAAAATGAAGCAGAAAGGGGGGTGCCAAGGATCGAACCTTGAACCTCATGAAGAACCAAACCTTAAGTATGCCCATGTAACCAATTCACCCAGCAGGGGAGTGCTGAGAAAAGGAGAAGGGAAATGCTAGTTAAGGGGAAATTAGGGGAAGAGACTCATGAAGATGAAGAGTCACCAACGGAGAGACGCATGCCTCTTCGTTCGCTATAAAAGAATAGGAGAAGTGACGAAGGGAGTTTTTCGGCAAGGAACGAGACTTTCGATTCCCTTCCACCAAAACTTAGGGTTTCCTTCAGAACCCTAAGAACCCAGTTCTTTGAGAAGTCAGGAAAGAAAGAAGGAAGGAGCAGAACGAGAGGAAGAGCTTTCTTCTCCAAAAGCCGAACACTCCTTGGAACTTAAGCGTAAGAAGTAAGTCTCCTCGCCTGTAACATAATCGTTACGAGTGTTCGTAAATGTTCTGTTCGTAGATGTTCTTACGATTGTTCGTAAATATTCTGTGTTCATGGAAAAGGTTACAATGTTACTGTGCTTTACGATTCAGGCTACACAGACCGATCAGGGAGTACCTGATCGGTCAGAGGGCATCCTGATCGGTCTCCCAGACCGATCAGGCTACACCCTGATCGGTCACCGAGACCGATCAGGCCATGCCCTGATCGGTCTGGAGACCGATCAGGGGAGCGTACAGAACCTTCTGTGTGCCCATCCATGTATACCCTGATCGATCACAGACCGATCAAACTACACCTTGATCGGTCTGGGGACCGATCAGGTGAGTGTACAGGTCGATGAAACTTTCTGTAGTTGCCCTGATCGATCACCAGACCGATCGGGCTACAGATCAGGTGTAAGTACAAGTTATGAACCACAGAAATGAAGAAAGGTTTCTCATGCTATGTATGTTTTACCTCCATGTTGTATGAATGCTATGCTATATATGTTGTATGCTATGGATTCCTTATGAAAGTAGGAAAAGTCATGTTACGGAATCATGCTTATGAATGAATAAACTTTACCTCCATGTTGTATGAATGCCATACTATATATGTTGTATACTATGCATTCCTTATGAAAGTAGGAAAGAGACTTACTAAGTGTATACTTATAGGATGTTTGCTTATGTTACAGATCAACCCAGATCGTACTAAAAGAAGGGAAGCTGCAGGAGGCTTGGATGTGTGTGATGGTGACTTGGCCGTCGATAGATTATCATGAATAAGAAAGCATGTTATAACTTGACTGGTCACTTAGTCGAATATGTTAAGACACGAATATTAAGAAAGATTAATGTTTTATATATCTACTATTCCTTGTGTCATGATGTTTCCGCTGCCATGTACTATAAGTTAGACCAAGTAGGAATAGTAAGGATAGGAAGAAGAATATAAGTAATGCACTACTCTGAAAAAAAAAAAAAAAAAAAAAAAAAAAACACGGGCGTTACACTCTGATCAAGATCTAAAGGTTTCATCCCAATCAGAGCTCATTCAACCGTTGGATCAAGCTCAGAGGGCTCTAGACTGTCCATTCAAAGATTAGGTTGATCTGGACCATCCGTTGCAAATCTGGAGGATCTGAGCTACCATGAGGCAGATCCTGACCCCTGATCATCATCATCAATGTTTGGATTAAATCAGAGCAAGATCAGCCGTTGGATTTCCTCAAATCAATCTGGGTCATCCATTATTAAGTACTTAATCAAATTTTTCCACAGCTTTCTCCTCATCGTGTCTTAGCCGCAACAGCTTCTACCTTCGTTTGTTCTTTGTGTTCTTCAAGTTTTTCAATCATTCGAAGGAGTGATCACTCAATTCCTGATTTAGAGCAAGTGCTAGGTCATTGGGAAGAGGTCTTAGTGAAGTTTTCAGCTCTCTACTTCCCATGAACAGAGCTGAGCGAGGTCTCCTTAGCTCTGCTATTTGAAGTCTGCGATTTCAGTTGTGCATCCAATTCCATCCACCGGAGCCATCTGGAGGGGTTCCCTAGATTGCTCCGACCATCCACAAATCACAACCGCACTTGGACGCAGCTGAAGTGAAGGATTCGAATGGGGAATTTAGATTTGGGCAGAGTTGAGCTCAAATTGAGTCGCAGAGATAATTTTCCAATGGTTTGCTGAGCTTACGGGTCCGAGGCTCACCCTTGCGTGACGAACAAGGAGTACCTGAGCTAAAGAAGGGATTGAGGAGTAGTTTCTTAGTAAATTTTTGTTTTAGCAATAGCTTTAATTTCTGCCGCAAGTTCATTTCTGAAATTTAGTGTTAGCTGTCTAATTCTCAATTCCGAATTGTTTCTGTTTAAATTGGTGTTTCAATTCTTTAAGTTAAGTAGTTCGATAGCTTGTTTAGTTAACTGCTCACTTAATTTCAGTTTACTTTTGGCTTAAATCCTTGCGTATCAAGTTGATAGTTCGTATCAGCCCTGTTCTGAAATTTCAGCTTGGTTTCTGAGTTTTTCCAGTTTAGTTCCAATTCGATTAGTGTTTAGTTTATTCCCTGCAATTAGAGATCACATTTAGTGTGTGAATTTAGTTGATCTAAGTTTGTTTCATATTTAGATTCGTTTCTGAATTTCCTTTTCTTCAGCTTAGTATTTCTGCAGTTTTAGCTTGCGTATCAAGTTGGGATCTGTAATTTTCAGTTTTGTGTTCTGAATTTGAGTCAAGTTGCATTAGTTCTTCTTTGGTTTTGCGCATTCATTTTAGTTGTTTAGTTTACCTTGCGTTTGATTTGAAGCTTCATTTCTGCAGTCATCAATTTTACATTTCTGAATTCTATTGTTGCATTCAGCTTCCAATTCTGCCTCCCAAATTTAATTCTGCAATCCTCAGCTTGATTCTGATGAAGTGTATCAGTGAAGGGCTGAGTTGGAGTTCTCTTGCATTCAAAAGTAGTTATTCAGTTTGATTTCTTGCATCTCATTTGCTGCGGCCTTCCATTTCCTGCAATTTTGCAGTTCCAATTCTAAAATTTCTGTAGTTTCTGTTGTGTCAAGTTCTTCAATGATTCTGTTTTGACCAGTCATTTGGAGTCTGAATCTTTCAATTATCCCTGCATTTCCCTGCATTTACAGCTGCTCTTTCCAAGTTTGATAGATAGTTTTCACTGCTGAAATTGTTAGAATTAGTTTTTTTTGGCACAAAAACTCAGTTTTGGCACAAGGATTTCCCCTTGCGTGCCAAGCTATTTTGGGTACTGTTTTGCATCAATTTTTCCCTTATCTTTTGGTGTATGATAGTGTTTGAAATCAATTGATATCACCTTTAGCATTTCTGAATTTTCCCTACATTAGTTGCCTTCCAAAACTTGTAGCTAACTTGAGTGAGTTCGGTGCTTGTTAAGTTTCTGAAATTCTGTGCTATTATTTGTGTTAAGCTGTTTGTTTCCAAAATCTGCCATCACTGTGTTTATTCATTTGTTTAGCATCAAGATTGCATTTAATATCCATTGAGTTCCCTTTTAATTTCGATTTAGTTCCCTTGGTTGAGCTAGTTTACTTTCAATTGAGTTATCACTCACTATCGTTTGTTTAATTCCTTTGTTTGGTTTTCCTTCAATTTCATTGAGTTTTCCTTTCAGATTGCAACCCAAAACCACATTTTATTTGAAACCCAAAAATATAAATGACACATAAATACAAGCTCGAATCACACAACATCGACTAGTCCCTAGGAAAAATACGACCTGTGGCCCCTTTACTATGCTTTTATTCTTTGATTGTAAAATGGGTTTCCAGCATTTTATAAATATCTAAATTTGAGACCCACTTTCGTGACACCTCTTTTGGGTTCTATCAGCCGGCCACAACAATGGGAGGGAACCAAATTGTTTGGTTCAATTTATAAAATAAATCAAGTGTGGTTTGTTTTATAAAATTATGGATGATATAAATTTTTTATATAAACCAAGGTTTGGTTTATTTTTCATGGAAATTAAAATGAACCATGGATTGGTTTATTTTATTTTATAAAATCAATCATGGATTGATTTACCATGATAAAGAAATTTATATGATAAATTTCTTATGAAAATTTATTCCATAAGAAAAAAGAGACTTGGTTGATTTTTATCATGAATTAAAATATAATTTTAACCATGATATAAAATCAAGACTTGGCATGATGTAATAAGTCATAGAAAATTTATATGATAAATTTCTTATGAAAATTTATTCCATAAGAAAAAAGAGACTTGGCGGTTGAGAGGCCATTATATAAAGGACCCAAGGCAAGACTTGGAATTGATTCGAAATAATCCAAGTATTCTTGCTTGGGCTCTCTCCCTCTCCTCGCTTCTTTCTCTTGGCCGGCCTCTCCCTTCTTCTCCCTTCTTCTTGCTGTGAGCACAAGGAGAAGCACCGAGGCGACGAAGTTCTTTCGTTGAGACGATCTTCCTCTCCGGCCATCATCAACTTGGGATTGGGCGCAAGTCATCTTCCTCCTCCTCGCCGGAATTGTGATTCCGGCCAACCTTGGTGGTGAGTTTTTCCGATATGATTACTTCTCTCTTGGTTTCTTGTCGCGTTCTCGGAGAATCTAGTAGTTCTCGAGAACACGAAACTCATGGCTTTGCGAAGTCATCCCGAAGACACTCGGCGTGGACGCGAATAGAGGCGGAGCTTCCAAGGGACGCTTACGGTTGGATCTCGTCCCTTTCTTCGAGTTACGCGAGGTAACAAGTAAATTAGTTTACGTTTCTGCAAAATTTTAAATATATGATCATGTCTACACAACATAATGTTGCATGCTTAGATGTGTGGTTAAATAATTTGAGAAATTATTTATGCTAAACCTTCCGCTGCACATAATTAATTTTAAAATTACGAACCCGCATCCATGTCAACATGCACCCGGTCCCAACACAGTGTACCTAGGACTTCTTTTCCTGTATACTTAGTGAACATGTTAGATCAACATAATATCTTAACTTTTGAATCCTTTTACCATTTTCAAAACACAGGTTCAACTTGGGTGTTGTTTTGCACCAACATTATGCTAGCACACTTTGTGTGTATTGAGCAGGACCGACTTGAGTTGTTCAATTTATACTAACTATATAATCGAACAAGACCTCTGTTATTATAATGTACATGCTCTTAATCCCGATATAATAACGGGTACATGTACTTAATATTTATTTTTTTAATTTACCAATGGACGGGATTTTATTCGTTAAATCAATAGGCCCAGTAAATTGGGAAATAATATTATTTACATGGTGTACCATTGATTATAGAAGGAAACTGTGTCTTAATTATTTAGGATGATGATATCCCCTTGAGGAGCTCATAAAGATTATCATGTAAATGCTACAGGTGGACTTGGTCCGACATGATAATGAGGTTGAGTGGTACTACTCATGGAGTTAGATATTAATTAATTAATTTGTCAGTAATTTAATTAATTAATGGAAATGCGATATCTTAAACACGAGGAGATTATGTACGCATAATATGGTAGAGCCCATATTTAATTATGGGATTAGTGCGGTAGTTCAATGATAACCCATTAGTGAAGCGGGTTATCATTAACGGGTTTGGTTTAGAATCCGTTAGGAGACCAAAACTAACTCCTCCTCATGGTCCCATTAGTGGAATGTGTTATCATTAACGGGTCATGGATTCTAGGTCCCGCATGGGAAACCTCTCCATTGTTGGGTATGGCTTGGCGGGTTTCTAAGCGAATACCTGGTCGATCCGAGAGACCTCTCTATGCCTACATATTAAAAAATTTAATCCGAATAGAGAGCCGTTTCCTATCGACCATCTCGTGCCGTATCGAACGATTCAAATTGCAACTTAGCCAATTACCAAAATTGGCCTTGTAATTTGCTTGACCGTTCGACCGTGGAAAAGGCGACGAGTTGATCGCCGACTTTTGTGTTTATGGTCGGGGTCCAATTATTTAATTATTAACTATGATACAAAATCAAAATAATTAAATAACAAACATGAAATGATGAGGCAAATAAGTAAGACACAAAATAAGAACATAAGGAGCCAGGGAAGAATATACCTTCCGTTACCTTACGATCTTCTACCGTATGACCCTCCCCTCTTGGACGTCGTGTGGGCGACGATCTACCAAGACCCGTGATCACCAAGTCGATCCCTTCTCCTTGCACCAACCAATCCCTAACAAAAGGGATGTCGCCGACCCGCTTGGAGAAACAAGTTGCTGTTCTGCTCCAAGAAAATTGCCGAGACAATTTTCTCCCTTCAGACAATTTTCTCCCTCAAGAAATTGCTGCCGAGACAAATTTTCTCCCTTGCCTCAAGAAATTGCCGTAAGGCAATTGTCTTCCTCACCTCCAAGAAAATTGCCTCATCTAATTATCTTCCTCAGGAAAAAATGCCGTGAGGCGATTGTCTCTTCTCTCAAGGATTAATTGGCGTGAGGCAATTTAAGCCTTCAGGAATTGCTGTGAGCGAGAGCTCGCAATTAAACTGCCACGAGGCAATTAAAATTGCATGCATTGCAATTAAACTGCCGTGAGGCAATTAAAATTGCATGCATTGCAATTAAACTGCCGTGAGGCAATTTTAATTGCCTTGGAAACCGTGCCTTGGCAATTAAATTTGAAGGCTCACGTCGAGAATGCCAAGAGGCAATTCTAATTGCGTTGGAATCGATACCTGGCAAAATTAATTGCCTTCTACTCCAAGGAATTTAAGTCGTTGCCACGTGAGCGTGGAGAAGAAATTTCTCCATCTAGAATCGCCGCCGCACACAGAGGGAGGGAGAGAGAGAGATGAGAGAAAAGGAGAGACTAGGGTTTCTTATGATCTATTTGATTAATCATCAACTTGGTTTTATGCCACCATGGGAGATTTATAGGTCTACGATAGGGACCATGAGGAGGAGTTGGATCTTGGCCTGCTAATGGACCCGGTCCATTAATAAGGATCCATTCCACTAAAGGGCCCTCATTGACTTACCTCACCAACTCCCATATTTACATATGGGCTCCACTTATTATGAGTCGTCCATCCCCCCGAGTTTAAGATTTCGAATGCCCGTTAATTAATTAAATTACTGACAATTTAAATTAATTAACTTCTGGATCCTTGACTAGTACCACTCGACCTTATCGTCATGCCGAATCAAATCCACCTGCAGGGTTTAGCATGATGAACCTTTCGAGCTCATCAAGGGGGTATCATCAACCTGACTCACCAGGACACGGATTCCGTTAATAATCAACGGCACATCATATTATTAAATTATCTCCCAACTTACCGGGTCTATCGATCTAACAGAATAGATCTCGCCCATTAGTAAATTAAAGAAATAATAGTTAATAATATATGCCCGTTATTATATCGGGATTAAGGGATCGTACTCCATAATAAAGTTTGAGGTCTTATCCAATTATCGAGTCAGTACAAATTAGATAACCTCGTGTTTTGGTCCTGCTCAATGTACTCAAAGCACACTAGTGTAATCCTATGGTCAAGACCAACCACACCTAATTACACTACAACCATTCCGATGGGTTGTCCAATTCCATCTCGGTTGTGGGCCTCTATTTATACTAAGCAAGGAACTGATAACATGTTCTTCCGTGTGACACCACACACCATATTATCTACAATGCAAAGTAATTGGACTTCATGCATGTACTAATATAAACAGGCACCTAGTGTGGTTGTGATTCTCTTTTCAAAATAAAGATGTTCATATATACAAAAGAAGCATGTCTTTCATTATACACATCTAACAATCTCCCACTTATACTTAAAGACTTTGCTGTCCTCAAAATGTCATACATCTGACTCCCTGATCCTCCACATGCCTAAAGCTCTCGCTATCAAGGCCTCAGTGAAAAGATCTCCCAGGTTGTCTTCTGATGTAATCTAGGCAATAACAGCTTTTCCTCTCCTGGGAGGTATTTGCGCTCTATGTGTTTGCTCGCCTCATGGGCTCGTGATTCCTTCGAGTTTGCAACTGCACCATTTGTTTATCACAACAAAATGTGATAGCTTTGAGCAAACCAGGAATCACATCGAAGTCCATCTTGAGGTTCCTGAACCATATAGTTTCCTTTTGGCTGTCACAAAGACTGCCACATCCATAGCTTCCATGGTGGATTCCATCACGCAGTCGCTGCGTGACACTCCTCTAACTACGGTTCTACCTGCTAAAAGTAAACACAAAACCCCGAGGAATACTTATGTTTGCCCCTATCCGACTGGAAGAATGTATCCGTATAATCCATAGGGAATTGGTCTGCTCGGTAAACCAGCTTATAATCCTTAGTCCTTCTCAGGCACTAATATAAGCTTTTATCGCAATCCAATTTCCTTAACCTGGGTTACTCCGATATCTGCTAACCATGCCCACGGCAAAGCAGATATCCGGTCTCATTTTTAGTATACATGAGACTTCCTATAGCCGATGCTAAAGGAACCGTCATTACCTGGTCTATCTCCTTTGATAATCTTAACATATCTCCTTAGATAGAGCAGCTCCACAGCTGAAAAGTTCAAAACTTTTCTTGGAGGTTTCCATGCTAAAACGAGTTAAGACACTGTCTCTGTATGAAGCTTAAGATAAGCACTACATCCTTCTCTGGTGATCCCTTAGAACTTTGATCGCCAAGGATGTGTCCTGCTTCTCCTAAGTCCTTCATATCATCTGTTTGGACAACCATACCCTTACGTCTAATAATACATTGTTATTGTTGCCAACTAACAAAATATTATCTACGTATAGTACAAGAACACCACTACGTTTCCGTCACAATTCTTACATACACAAATCTCATCCGTCCTTTGAACAAATCCATATAACTGGATTATCTCTTCAAAGAGGATGTTTCTCGTCATAGGTCTAGGGATCTTGATTCATGGTCGCCAGAGACTGAATCCGAAGACTCTCCCAAGAACATGAATCCTTCTGGTTGACTAACAATCCTCCCACTACGACGAGGCTCCACCTGTGTATCTTCTGTGACACGCGGTGCAGTGACTTGTGGTATTTCTTCTTGTACAGTTGGTACTAAGGTCAGAACATCACCTCTTAATTTTTCAAGAACTAGTCTACAAATGGGTTTATGGTTCATCACATAGTCTTCTTCTAAGAATCTGATATTCGTCCCAACGATTACCCTCTGATCCTTAGAACTATAGAACCACCTTTCGTTTCTCTAGGATAGCTTACGAACAAGCGCACGAGATTCCAATCTTATCAGTATCCCCTCTCAGCATATATGCTGAGCTATCCCATGTCCGAAGATGTCTTAGACTTGGCTTTCGCCCAGTCCACACTTCTATGGGAGCAGGAGACACTGACCTATATGGTATCAAGTATGTACGCTGCCGTTTCCAGAGCATATCCCCAAAACGAATTCGGCAACTCGGAGCAGCTCATCGTGTCCTAACCCTCTCCATAAGAGCTCTTTTCCTTCGCTCTGCTGCACCGTTCTGTTGGGGTGTACCGGCTGCAGCCAATTGGGATTGAATCCCAGTATCTGATAAGTAAGTCCTAATCACTCCCAAGAGGTACCTCTCACCACGATTCGATCGTAGTGTCTTGATACTGTTACCTTGATGTTTCTCCACAATCGTCTTGAATTCTTTGAACTAATCAAAGATTCAGACTTGCGGCCATTAAGTAAACGCATATCCATAACTTTGAATATTCGTCTCATGAAGTATTCAAAGCTACCTCTATCCTGGATAGGCATAGGACCACACTAATCAGAATGAACCATGTCTAACATATCTTTGGCTCTATACCCCTCGGCCTTGAAGGGCCTCTTGGTCATCTTACCTTTCAAGTAAGATTCAAAGTTAAAGAAGTCTCCCACCACCAATGAACCCGAGGGCCCATTGGCTATCAACCTTTGAATCCTACTAAGGTTAATAAGACCAAGCCTTAGACGCCAAAGGTATATTTGGTTCATCTCGGAAGGAACCTTTCTCCTACTTTGGTTAGATGATGAGCTATTAGTTATTATTTGCATCATGGAAGACTTTGGTTCTAATGTGTACCAATTGCCTATCAATGTACCTTCATAGATAATCTTTCTATTCCACTTCTCATAAAAAGTAATAGAATATCTTTTATTTTAGAAACTGAACCAGAGTTCTTTCTAAAATTAGGTACATAAAAGCAATCTTAAAACCAAAACCTTTATCTTCTAAAGACAAATAAATAACTCCCACTGCAATAGTAGTCACCTCCGTAGCATTTCCCATGTAGACGATTTTTTTTCTTTAGCTAGTCGTGGGGCTTCCTGGAACCCCTGCAAAGAATTGCAGACATGCGTAGTGGCATCCGTATCTACCCACCAGGTTTCGGTAGATAACTCCGCTAAGCATGTTACAACGACAAAAGAAAAAGATATACTTTTGTCTTGATAACGGGGACAGTTCGCCTTCTAATGTCCAGTTTGCTTACACGTGAAGCACTTGCCTTTCGGCTTCTTCACGCTAGTCCGATGTCCCTGCGATGTAGCTGCCTTCTTGAACCCTCAATGTTTCTTCTTCTTCCTGCCTTTCGGCATAGAAGAAGAAACCCTTTGAGTTACTAAGGCTTGCGAGTTCTGACGAAAGAGCCCTTCTGCCACCTGGAGTTCTCCCAGGAGTTCCCCCAATGTATACTCATGCTTATTCATGTTATAGTTGAGCTGGAACTGCTCAAAACTCTTAGGCAGAGATTGGAGTATTATATCGACCTGGGATTCCCCGTCGATAGATCCTCCAAGAACCTCAATCTCGTTGAGGTGGGCCATCATCTTTAGGACATGATCCCTCACGGGTGTCCCTTCGACCATAGTGGTCGTCATCAGATTCTTCATCGCCAGCTGCCTAGCGGCATGACTCTGGTGCCCGAAAAGTTCCTGAAGATTCAGCATCATATCACAAGCAGTGGGCATGATTGATGCTGATGTTGCAGTACATTCGACATAGATGCCAGAATGTAACACCGCGCCATCTCATCTGCCTTAACCCATTTCTTGTAATGCTCCTTCTGCCCTTCACCAGAATTGTCGCTAGGCTTATCAGGACATTTTTCGGTGAGCACAAATTTGTACTCTTCAACCGTAAGGACTATGTCAAGGTTTCTCTTCCAGTCAATATAGTTGGGTCCAGTAAGTTTATTCTCCTTAAGTATTGTTGCTAGTGGGTTAAAAGCCATTTTGAAAATCCTTAGAATCACAACTCACACTACTTTAGAAATTGAAAATAAATTGATTCCTCACAACAATAAATTTTCAAAATCAACCAACACTCTAAACACCGAGAAATTCGCATGCCACGATGGTGTGGACGTATACGAATTTCCACATTCGTAAGAGGAGGTTTTACCCATTAATCTTACTATCTTGTCAACCTAACTTTTTGACAAGTAAGATTAATAGTTGGTCCACTTCGGCTCTGCAAAATAATAGCAGTGACTCCGATGGGGAGGATACTATTATTCGCATCTAAGTGTTCACCATTACACGACACTAAGAAAATTATCTCTGATTATATGCCTTCCGATGGGGAAGTACACACGCTCTTTAACAATTTTCTATAGTCTTTTCCGACCCAGTGATCCACGGAACAAGTCCATCCGATGGGGAGGAAGGCACTCAGAGCCGACACGCAGACTTGTTCGCATCACTTATCGGATTGTAATGGAAGCCATGGGACCCTTAGGGTCCCTCTCCCACTTAGTAATTTATCACGAGGAATTTTAACTAGCAGATTCACACAATAAGCACATAACCAACATATGAAAAATAGGAAATCCTAGATTTTCCAACTTTCATGGCCTTGGTCTCCAATGCGCCTCTAGTCGTGTCGTCACGTCGTCAACCCCGAGGATTTATTAATTACAATAATTGCAAAACCATTCACACAATCATTATTTGGCCATGATAAGTTGGAATCTCGTGCCTGCAACACAAAGATAGCTTACGCACATCCACATATCATCCAGCTAAATAAAATGTATGAAAATGCAAAAAATTAACCAATCTTCAAACACACAAAGCCGGAAACCTCAGCTCTGATACCAATTGTTGGGTATGGCTTGGCGGGTTCCTAAGCGAATACCTGGTTGATCCGAGAGACCTCTGTATGCCTACAGATTAAAAAATTTAATCCGAATAGAGAGCCATTTCCTATCGACCATCTCGTGCCGTATCGAACGATTCAAATTGCAACTTAGCCAATTACCAAAATTAGCCTTGTAATTTGCTCGATCGTTCGACCGTGGAAAAGGCGACGAGTTGATCGCCGACTTTTGTGTTTATGGTCGGGGTCCAATTATTTAATTATTAACTATGATACAAAATCAAAATAATTAAATAACAAACATGAAATGATGAGGCAAATAAGTAAGACACAAAATAAGAACATAAGGAGCCAGGGAAGAATGTACCTTCCGTTACCTTACGATCTTCTACCGTATGACCCTCCCCTCTTGGACGTCGTGTGGGCGACGATCTACCAAGACCCGTGGTCACCAAGTTGATCTCTTCTCCTTGCGCCAACCAATCCCTAACAAAAGGGATGTCGCCGACCCGCTTGGAGAAACAAGTTGCTGTTCTGCTCCAAGAAAATTGCCGAGACAATTTTCTCCCTTCAGACAATTTTCTCCCTCAAGAAATTGCTGCCGAGACAAATTTTCTCCCTTGCCTCAAGAAATTGCCATAAGGCAATTGTCTTCCTCACCTCCAAGAAAATTGCCTCATCTAATTATCTTCCTCAGGAAAAATTGCCGTGAGGCGATTGTCTCTTCTCTCAAGGATTAATTGGCGTGAGGCAATTTAAGCCTTCAGGAATTGCTGTGAGCGAGAGCTCGCAATTAAACTGCCGCGAGGCAATTAAAATTGCATGCATTGCAATTAAACTGCCGTGAGGCAATTAAAATTGCATGCATTGCAATTAAACTGCCGTGAGGCCATTTTAATTGCCTTGGAAACCATGCCCTGGCAATTAAATTTGAAGGCTCACGTCGAGAATGCCAAGAGGCAATTCTAATTGCGTTGGAATCCGTACCTGGCAAAATTAATTGCCTTCTACTCCAAGCAATTTAAGCCGTTGCCACGTGAGCGTGGAGAAGAAATTTCTCCATCTAGAATCGCCGCCGCACACAGAGGGAGGGAGAGAGAGAGAGGAGAGAAAAGGAGAGACTAGGGTTTCTTGTGATCTATTTGATTAATCATTAACTTGGTTTTATGACACCATGGGGAATTTATAAGGCTACGATAGGGACCATGAGGAGGAGTTGGATCTTGGCCTGCTAATGGACCCGGTCCATTAATAAGGATCCATTCCACTAAAGGGCCCTCATTGACTTACCTCACCAACCCCCATATTTACATATGAGCTCCACTTATTATGAGTCGTCCATCTCCCCGAGTTTACGATTTCGAATGCCCGTTAATTAATTAAATTACTGACAATTTAAATTAATTAACTTCTGGATCCTTGACTAGTACCACTCGACCTTATCATCATGCCGGATCAAATCCACCTACAGGGTTTAGCATGATGAACCTTTCGAGCTCATCAAGGGGGTATCATCAACCTGACTCACCAGGACACGGATTCCGTCAATAATCAACGGTACATCATATTATTAATATTATCTCCCAACTTACCGGGTTTATCGATCTAACAGAATAGATCTCGCCCATTAGTAAATTAAAGAAATAATAGTTAATAATATATGCCCGTTATTATATCGGGATTAAGGGATCGTACTCCATAATAAAGTTTGTGGTCCTATCCAATTATCGAGTCAGTACAAATTAGATAACCTTATGTTTTGGTCCTGCTCAATGTACTCAAAGCACACTAGTGTAATCCTATGGTCAAGACCATCCACACCTAATTACACTACAACCATTCCGATGGGTTGTCCAATTCCATCTCGGTTGTGGGCCTCTATTTATACTAAGCAAGGAACTGATAACATGATCTTCCGTGTGACACCACACACCATATTATCTACAATGCAAAGTAATTGGACTTCATGCATGTACTAATATAAACAGGCACCTAGTGTGGTTGTGATTCTCTTTTCAAAATAAAGATGTTCATATATATAAAAGAAGCATGTCTTTCAGTATACACATCTAACATCCATGTCCCCGGATTAAAATTTTCAATCCGAATGAAGAACTATTTCCCACAGGACCGATTCATCATCATGCTAACCGATTCAAGCAACCACTTGAACAAACAAGTTGTTCTAGCAATCAAATTCGTCCAACCGATTAGTCGCAGAATAGACGATGAGTGGATCACTGGTTTTTGTGTCTATCATCGGGGTCCACGATAATTAATCACAATTAATTAAACAATAATCAACATGCAATTAATTATCAATAATCAAATAAGATCAAAGGAGCTAAAAGAGAAGATATACCTCTCGTTTACCTCGCGATCTTTTACTGTTTGACCTATCCCCTTCTTGGACGTCGTGTGGGTGACGGTCTTCTATGAAACGAATCCACCAATCAAAGCCCTACACCTCCTTCTTCCTTCTTCTTGTGACGGCCAACAAAGGAGCAAACCCTTGTTGCCGCCAACCACAAAAGGATGAAATCCTTTCCTTCTCCTTGCTTGGGATCGCACCACAACCTTCTCCTCCTTCCAACTGTTGGGACCGGGTGCATGTTGACATGGATGCGGGTTCGTAATTTTAAAATTAATTACGTGCAGCGGAAGATTTAGCATAAATAATTTCCCAAATTATTTAACCACACATCTAAGCATGGAACCTTATATTGTGTAGACATGATCATACATTTAAAATTTTGCAGAAAGTAAACTAATTTACTTATTACCTCGCGTAACTCGAAGGAATGGACGAGATCCAACCGTATGCGTCCCTTAGAAGCTCCGCCTCTATTCGCGTCCACGCCGAGTTTTCTTCGGGATGACTTCGCAAAGCCACGAGTTTCGTGCCGACAAGAACTACTAGATTCTCCAAAGGCACGACAAGAATACCAAGAGAGAGAGATGGGAAAACTAACCACTAAACGAAGAACGGAATCAAGATTCCGGGGAGAAAGGAGTCGCGCCCGCTTCTTCTTCTTCTCACGGTAGCTGCTTGGTGGATGAAGCTCACGGCAACAAAGGGAGTGTTGGTGCAGAATGTACCCAAGTCAAACCTGTGTTTTGATATTGGCAAAAGGGTTCAAAAGTTAAGGGTTAGTTGTTGTCTAACAAGTTTCTTGAGTGTACAAGAAAAGCCCTAGCGAAAGAATGCTAGGCACTGGCGAAGGACTGCCAGACAGGAAAAGCCCTAGCAAAGGACTGCTAGGCTCTGGCGAAGGATTGCCAGAATGGACAAGTCCTAGCGAAGGAATGCTAGGCACTGGCGAAGGGCTGCCAGAACAAAAGACCTAGCGAAGGGCTGCTAGGCACCAAGCGAAGGGCAGCTTGGCAACTCATGACCTGGCGAAGGACTGCCGGGCAAAAGTCCAACTGGAGGAGCCGGTTGGCACCAGGTAAATTCTCCCAAGAGGAGTAGGTGAGGACGCGTTCCCATTGAGGGAACATTAGGCGTCAGTTCGACCTAGGGCTCCATTTTGGAGACCAAAGTCAGAACCAAGACAGCTGAAGCTTTAGAAATTAAATTAAATATTTGTTTTATTGTGTTTTGGACTAACCCTGGAAGCAGGACCGAAGGAACATGTGTCTGCAGCTCAGAATGCCTCAAAGGAAAGAGGCAACTGCTGACCAGGGCGCCCGGAGTGTCCCGGGCGCCCCCAAGGTGAACATAAAACACAAAGAAAGCAAATGAACCTCGACAGTACATTCTGAGGGCGCCCCCGCTTTCCCGGGCGCCCCCATGGCAAACCAACTGAACAGTTAAACTACTGCCGCGTCTGCACTGCGCACCCAGGGCGCGCCCGCTGTCCCGGGCGCCCCAAGCGCACAGGGCGCCCCCAGCCTTACCGAGGAGAGCTCAGCGCTGCAGATAAGGTTTGACGCGGGTCAACCAGGGCTCCCCC